>VDFB02353493.1:17286239-17594635 GCA_007258455.2 Sequoia sempervirens | reverse complement strand
ACTTAATTTTGTTAATTCTCGACACCACAACCTGCATTGAATAAATGCTATGAATCAAATTAATGCCCCAACATTTAAGGAGTCCTGAAGTAATTAGGTGCCTTAAACTCAACTTTTGATATTTTTTGGTGGCATTTTAATATCTCACATTCAAATTTCACATGTCAACTTTCAAGATTGATAATTGGAAAATTAGATAGGAAGCCTATAAAACTAAGTTTCACATTCATTTTACACTAGAGAGAGAAGAAGCATGCTAAAAAAGAGAAAATTCATGTATGAGATCAAGTATTATAGAGAAAGGAGAAGCATTGAAAAGTGAAGTCTTGGAGCAACATTTGAGTTTTTTTTGTAGGTCTTCAAACTAATTTTGATATCAAGATCAAGCAGTGTCAAAGTGATGATAGATGCCTATAGAGGATCATGATGGATTCTAGGTTTTGGAAGATGCACAAGACATTCAACAAGGCCTAATGACTTGTTCCATAAGTGATTCCATCTTCTATTGTCAATCTACTTTCAGCCTAAGGAAGGTATAATCAAATTTATGACTTATTAAGGTGATTTCAGATCTCCTAAAGTAGGTCTTTATCATTGTGCATGTTTATTAGGGATCCTATTCTAATACACTTGAGTAGGGTTTCTTTGCATTATTAGTCTTAATATTAGAAAAAATTAAGGCTAGTATTACACACATTTCATGTTTCAAATCTATTTTCTTCATCAAGGTTTAATTACCAAACTTAGGGGTTTGACTAAGGAAAACCCCTATCCACCAATAAACAACAAATTTTTTTTTGCAAATTTTTCTTAGATCCGGATTTAGGAGTGGAGATATCAAGTTATAGGGAAGAATTTTAGGTCTCAGGCTTCAATCTCAAATTCAAAGTTTTCCAAAAAATTCTGCCAAGACCCATTCACCCTAGGGCTAATGAGTCCCTATTTAGCTTGCAGAAACAACAACTTTTGAAAGGTGCACAACATTTATTACTCTCTTTTTTTCAAAAAACTCTATTGGTTACTTATGTTTTATGCTAAAACTATTAGATCCACTTTATAGATTGTATTTTTTAATTGATTTTCTATTTTTTAATCTTTCTCCCCAAAGTGTTGTTTGGTCTAGACCCCCATCCTTGCAAAAAATGGAAATTTGTAGATTCACACTTTCACTTAATTCACCTTGAGGTTGATTGTCATTTCATTGTGTGGATGTCATTTCCTAATGAATTGAGGAAAGATAGGATCCATTTTCCCTCTTAGGACCCCTTTCTCTCTTTGGATCCACTTTTCCATTTTTGGAAACCCTAGGAACCCTCCTATTTTTCCTTATTTCATTTTGGTGAACCCAACCTTGTACAACAATATTCTAGAATTTGGAGTCCTTTTCACCCTAGATCCAAGTTTTGTAATAGATTTTATTAGGTTTTCATTAGTTGCATTACATTTAGGGTTCTTTAAATCTTGCATTAGTGAACATTGCATTTTTAGTTAAAATTTTCTTGTTTGTATTACTTAAAATCATTAAAAATGAAAAAATTGCATTAGATCTGAGTTGAGTTTGTATAGTACTTGAATTAGGATCATCATTCAATCATTTAATTTCAAAATTAGATTCATATTACATCCTAAAAATTGCCTCATAATCCATTATTTTGACCTTGATTTAACTTACATTTAGAGAAAAAAATCTAGAAAAATCTATTATAGACCTTCATGTTACAATCCATACATAGAGAACATATAGGATAAGCTTAGCATATGAAAATTTAAATTTAAAAAACCCTAATCTAGGACCCATTTTCCCTAGGGTGAATAAGTCCCTATATAGACATTTTCAACAAATTTCTTAGTGCTTTTTTTTTTTTTTTGCACTTCTATTTCTATTTCCAGATCTAAAAGTTAATTTTCTGAGATAGTTTATTTGAACATTCAATACATTGCTTATTTAGTTAAATTGTGTAACATTTTGGAAATCATTTTATTGCATATTTTAGTCAAAGTTAGTGTTATATTTCTGTTCTTTTCTTTCATTTTCAACATCATTGCATTATTAGCTATAGTAGTTCACATTTTGCAAACATTAGAAAAAAAAAAAAAACATAAAACATAAAACAAAAGAACAAAAACTTGATGAAACTCTTGGAGAAAGCATAGTTATTTGATCATATCAAATCTCTTTTTCCAAGTTATCCTATCCCTCAAGCCCTTTAGTAGTGATAAATTTGATATGTTAGATGAAGCCCTTGATGAATTCATCTCACAAGGTTCATCCACTAAGGCTTTTCATAGAAAACCAAAAACATAGAGACATCAATGTAATCACACCTCAACTTATCCTTTACGTACCCTCACAACAACCTCAAGTTCAAAAGAAACCATGGCAATAGGAGATATCTTAAAATTTACAATATTTCATAGCAACCGAGTTATAATACTGTTGCTCATACATATAACACAAGGAACAATAGGAAACAACAAACCCCTCCCATTTCATTACTATTAAACCTCAAACCATCTTACCTATCACTCCTTGATGGCCTTCTCATAATGGAAAGTGTTCCAAGAATGAAGATATTGTTGCAAGTATAAAAGTGTTGTCACTGATGTCAATGGGTTAATTGGTTATCAACTAGTTGTTTTTTCATTAATGTCATGGATTCAGGTTATTGGCTATATATGTCAAGGATATTGAGAAAATTTTAATAAAGAAAGGTTGCAGGTGTTCAGTTGTTGCCCCGAGTTTTGCTCCAATATTTTCTCCTATATTCTTGTGGTTTGGATATGTTGATCATGGTTGTTGGAAGGTGATATATCATAATTTTGGGTTTTTGGATCATTGTATAATGTGAGTTATGTTCACCAGTTGTGAACTGTGTTTCTTATTGTATCTGGTTGAGGTCCAAGAGAAATGTAGTTGCTATAGATTTCTTCTTATTCAATTCTTATGACTTGTAGTTATGTAATTAAGGTGTTATGTTCATAATGAAGCTAATGTTGTTATCTAGAAGGATTGGATCATGCTAAGGTTGTGTGTGCTTAATTGACTTATGTGTTTTACACTAGTTTGGTCAACCTTATGTTTAGCACTACATTCAAAGCTTATGGAAATGTGTTGGAGCATGTGTTTGGGTTTCCCTCATTCTAATTCCATCTAAGAATTCTTTGGCACCAACCTAATTTGAATTTTTAAATACAAATAGTGTGTGGCCGACTTTGGATATGTTTCAAAGTTGAAGATGGTATAAATATAGGATGATATATTGGTGAAGAGAGTGAGAGGGCACGAATTCAAGTATGATAGATACAAGCTAGATGTGTAACAATGTGTATGTAATGAAAGTTTGGAAAATCAATGTGAAATCTAATTATCGAGTTTCCAAAAGTAGTGATTTAAAGGTGTACTATATCATTCATGGATGTTCGGAAGTGTGTGAGTGAATTGCATTGGAAATCTCTATTACATTGAGATTATTTTCTCTCTGTAGCTTATCTCTTCTATCTTCTTTGTATCTGTGTGGCAGTGATCCCTCTGAGTGGTTAACCCTTGTTGGGTAGTGAGTCTTATTCAGAGAGTGGGTCATGTTCTGGAAGTGAGCCTCTTCTAGTAGTGAGCCTTTGTAATCGGTTTTGTAATCAATGAGCCTTTGTAATCTTGTGTTATTGTGTGTGTGTGTGTTTGATGTTTTTCAGTTTCTGCTTTTGCACTTATAGATTTATCATGTTAGCAAAGTAAAGGATTTGTGATTGATCTAATATCTGGTGGAAGTTTTAAAGGTTTAATTTTTCATAATTGATTCACTCCCCTCTTCTTATTTTTCTTGTTCAACAATTGGTATCAGAGCAAATGCAGATCTATGATTGGTGGTTTGTTGTATTTAACTACTACTAGACTAGATATAATGCATGCAATTTGTCTTGTGGCTATATTTCAAGAAGATCCTAGAGAAACACATGTTGTTGTTAAGAGGATATTCATATATTTGAATGACACTCCAAATTTTTGCTTATGGTATCCTAGAGATATTGATTTTACACTAAGTGCATATACAGATGCAAATTGGGTTGGTTGTGTAGATGACATAAAAAGTACAAGTGGTGGTGCATTATTTCTTGGTTGCAAATTGGTGACTTAGTTAAGTAAAAATAAAGATTCAGTCTCTTTATCTATTACTAAAGCTAAGTATATTGTTGTTGCATCTCGTTGTACAAAAGTTTTGTGGATGAAGCAAACATTGAAAGATATCAGAGTAATGTATGATGATCCCATTTCTATCTTCTATGATAATACAAGTGTAATTAACATTTCAAAGAATCCATGGGAAAGGCATGGTAACCTAATCCTTAGCCTTGGACATGCAAGTACAAGGTCAGGGCCATGTCAAAAGAAATAAGTGAATTTGGCAATATGACTGACAAGTTTTTTTTAAGAATTTGTTTTTGAAATTAATAATCATTATAGATAAGATGTCTACTTTTCCCACATGTAATTTTTTAATGATTAGATTATTTTTTCTATTTTTTAATTAATTTCTAAGGAAAAATGTCCATAAACTAGAAATTTCAAGTTTTCATATTATGTTAATAACTTTTAATTTTTTAATTTTCTTGTAAAAAAATTTATATCGTATTAATCTAAAAAAATCTTTCCACATTTTAAAAAAAACCAAAAATATTAGTTTAGGTCAAATTATGTTGTTCATACATGAGGTTTTTCAAAATCAACAAATTTTGGGACCAATAAATTTTTTTAAAAACATATTTACAAAAAAATAATAAAAATTATCCTCATCAATCTTCATTTTATCACACACCTTTCCAAAAAAAGAAAAAGAAAAATACTTTTATTTAGGTCAAATTATGGTGTCCATACACGTGCATGGTATGGTCTTGAAAAAATGAATTTGAAAAGTGGTATTTATACATGCCTATTAAAAAACATTTTTTTGTCATTTGGGTATTAGAATAAATTACATATTTAAAAACTACACTCAAAATATGAAATTTCATTTTACTACAGATTTTTAAAGACTCAATATTAAGTGCTTCAAATTTTCAGTCCAATTGTGACAAATTCTAAAAATTCAAGGAAAACACTTCCAATTTTTGAAAGTTTTGGTGACCCAACTTCTTGCACATGCCCAAATCTAAATTCATTTGTCAAATTTTCATAATTAATTTTGTGGGAGATAAATAAATTCATATAAATAGAAGTATTTTCCACCATTTTAAACTAGAAGGTGATTTGAATATCAATTGAGCATCCGAAAAAGAAGTCAATGCAATTAAAGAGTAGAATAAGCAACAATTTACAACACTTTCACGAATCAAGATCATATTTGCAAGGAATTAGAAAAAAGAAGAAGAAAACTATGAACAAGGAGCTATTATGATCAGTGATGCACTTACTATATTGAGATATCCTCTACATGTTAGTTATAGAAATATTGTGTTTGTATACTAACCTCTTAAAATTCTATCAGAAATTCTAGAATCCATCAAAAACCTTTGGTGGTAACTTTTGGTGATTATATCACTTTGATAAGGGTTTCATACTATTAGGGTTAGAAATGGAAAATCTCTAACAATTAAATGCGATTTAATTAATAAGCAGAGAAACTAAAACACACAAAATAAATCATAACTACAGATAATTTAGGTTCACCAATATGGTACATCCACCAAACGCAACCATCCAATACTTTTATTATCCATGTAAAACCTATTACAATCTTGCGAATAATCATTTTTCATCATACTATAATACCCATCCGAACCCCTTTTTAACAAGCTTAGAAGCTTCAAATTTTGGGTTCTACAAAATCAGTTTTTCTTTTTCGTTGATTTTCTCGAGGGGCTACCACCTGAACCTTGAGGCGGCGACCCTAAACCCCGGCAAGGGATAGGGGTCGGGGTGTATATTATATACCATGGGATATCACGATTATATCATGATCGCGCCACATACCAACAATCTTCCACTTGAGACGGTCGATCCATATCAACACACATACCGGGGGTAACATTATCATTTGTCATTTTTCATTTTTGCCAATTATTAGTTTAGCCTCTGCCTGACCTAGGGCATGCCCTCTTGATCATCATCATTTGTTGTATGTAGAGGTTGGAACACCAAAACAAGGTTTGACTTAGGAAAGGCCCTATATTAGTCAACCTTTCCCCATCTTTTCATGTGTGCATTTCAAATCCAAAGATTTTGTCAACAAGCAACAAGAGAAAACATAGATAAAATTGTAATACTCATTAGAGTTCCAAGTATCCTAAAAAATCTAATTCTTTGGTCTAGTGCATCCACACCCCTATCCTTACAATTTAGGTGTAACTTTTAGTCACAAGATCCTCTAGCATCAATTTAGGGAAAGAAAACTTATGGTCAATCTATATCTATTGTGTGTATTGACCCTCTCAACTTAAACTTCTTAAAACAAGGTTTGGGTTTTGCCTGTGCTCGCTCTTTCATTCCAAAGGTTGATTTTTTAATCAAAATTGAAAATTTTGTTCAATCCTTTCCCAAACCCATAGCTAATGAAATTTGGCAAGATTTTGCTATAGCTTTTAGATACATCAAACCCCCTAAATGAAATGTCACTAAATATGAGATTTTAGCTTTCAAAATCTCACAAAATATAATGGCATTATTATTATCAAAGCTGATAAAGGCAATGATTTTGTCATCTTTGGAAAATAGGATTACATCTCTAAAATGCTTGAACAACTCTCAAATAGCAGGAGCTATAGAATCCTCCCCCATAACCCCATCTTGAAAATTGTAAAAAGTGTTAAGATTGTCATTGCCCATTCTTCCTTTGATGATCTCACCAAGAAGCGCCTCATCCCTCATAAAGATGTTACTAAGGCTCAAATTTATGCATCCCCTAAAATTCACAAACCTGGAATCCCTCTATGATCAATAACTGACACCACCCATTCCCCCACCTACAATCTTGTTGCCCATATGGCTAGCTTATTATTGCCCCTTCTATAGGTAAATCCAAATTCTTCATCAAGGATTCTTCCCACTTCATAAATTTCATTCATGACGAAACTTTGAGCCAAATTAAATCTTGGTTAGCTTTGATGTTTTTCCATTGTTCACCAAAGTTTTAGTTCACGACTTGGTGGGTATAAAATTTAGGCACAAAACTAATGATAAAATTACTTGCCTTTTTTTAATTTTAATAAAAGGCATTAAGCCAGCATTATATATTATATAATAGAACAAATTACATATTAGAATAGTAGTAATTTTATACAAGCTTGGAAAAGGTTCCACTTGTATCTCCATCCTAACTAGATAACACTTATAGCGATATCAAAATGTCAAAATTTCAACACCATTTATGATATTATAGTTGACATTGCTACTGGTAGGAGAATACTTTGGCATAAACTAATACTTTTTACATACATATGTCTGTGTTATCAAAAAACCAAAAAAATTCACCAACTTGTCAATGATTTTAAAGAGTTTCCAATTGAGGAGATTTCCTCCTTCCATTCTTTCTACATAATCTAATTTAAAGAAGTTGTCTAAGAGTGTACTGTTATATTCATGTCTGGGAGGAGTGGCTGAGGAAGAGGTCTCTTTGGCTAACCATTCTGACACATTAGAAGTGCTTGTGACTTTGTTGTTGCGTTCCTTGTTGAGTTATGAGCTTATGTTCCACTTTCCTTTATTTTCAAGGCATACTCTATGAACAATCTCATGGAGTAACAATGGGCTCTTCCTTATCCCTAATGGTTGCAAACCTTTAGATGGAATATTTTGAGGAGCTTGCTCTCAACTCCTTCCCCCTCAAACCCAAATGGTGGAAACATTATGTTGATGACACCAATGTATGTTGGCCCCATGGCCTTGATCAATTAAACCTTTTTCATTCCCAATTAAATAGTATAATGGCATGCATCCAATTAACTATTGAGCTTGAAACCAACAACAAAATCCCTTTTCTTGATGTCCTCTTCATCAAAAAATATGATGGATCCCTTGCTCGTAGTGTTTACAAAAAATTCACCCACACTAACCTTTACTTGCATGCTTCCTCCCACCACCACCCAACCCAAAATTCTAGTGTCCTAACAACACTAGCTACCCGAGCCTATCATATTTGCGACAAGGAACACATTAACTCTTAGCTATCCCACCTCTACCAAGTATTCAAACTAAATGTCTATAGTTACAAGTTCATTAAAAAATCCTTCAATATTGCAATATTTTTACCAACCCTCAACCCAAGCCTAAAATATTTGATGCACCCCGCAAAGCCACCCTCCTTTATGTTGAGGGAATTCCTAATAAGATTTCTAAAATCCTTAATAAAAGGGCCTCCCATTTGCTTTCAAAACCATCTCAACTACTAGGAAACTTATCCCTTCTAATAAAGACTCATTACAAACCATGCTCCACTTAGGGGTTTATAAGGTCACTTGCTCATGTGGTACCCCATATATTAGGGAAACGGGTCACTCCATCCTTATCGAGATTAAGGAGCATAGTGGTGATATCAAGCATGATCATATCATGAAATCAACCCTTTTTTAACACTCCTACCTCACCTAACATCATATATGTGTTGAGGATACCCAAGTTTTGGTCAAGGAAGATAATTTCTTCAAAAGAAAATTCCTAGAATCCATCATCATCAAGAACCACCTGACTAATCCCAACTGAGATAAAGGATAAAATTTGAGCCTAGCTTGGAAACCCTTATTAACCTCCTCCCAAAAACATCCCTTTCCCTCGTAATCCTTCTCTCCTAGCCTACCCTCCTCCCCTTTCTCTCTAGCCTTCTACCCACCACCTATCTTACCCTCTCACCTTTCCCTACCTTCCCTTTGTCTTCCTCTGATCTCCTCTCATCCCCACCCTTCCTTGCTACCTAAGCCCACTTTTTTTTATCTTTGTCTCTTCTTTATTAACGGTAGTTACACTTTCTCCTCACCCTTTCTAATTTAGGTTTTCCCTCTTGTTCCATTTCTTCATTCCTCTCCTTCCACTGTTCTTTCCTCTTTTCTTTATTTTCATTTATTTCCTTTCACTGTCCCATCCTTCCTTCTTTCTCATTTCAAATCTTTTTCTTTTATTTTGTCTTTCTCTTTATTATTTCATTTCCGTTCTTCCTTTTCTTCTTTCCAACCTTCCGTTTTTTCCACTTTTATTCACTGTGGTATCACTATATCAATTTATTTATTTAATTTTATTCTTTCCATTAACTATTTTATTTGTTCTATTTTTTTAATATTTTATGGTATAATTTGATTATAGTATGTCTTCCTTTTCATTAGTAAGTTTTTTTTTGTTTTGTATATTTTTATTTATTTATATTAATATATATGGGTTCTCCTAAATTTATAGAATATATAATATATAGGTATATAAGATAACCTATAATATATAGATATATATGATAACCTATATTATTTTAAGTCTTTATTATATATAATATATAACCTATTTTTATAGGTAATATTGAATTTATATATATATCTATATTAATGTAGAATATATATAGTAGGTAACATATTAATTTAATATGTATTATAGAATATTTTATTTGTAGGTTCCCTAGTAATTTATATTTTTATATATTAACATATAATATAAAAATTATTATGATTTTATATATTTGTATTAATATTAGAGGTTATAAATTGTAACCTTATGTTTTTAACCATCTAATTTTGGATTTTAACTAATTCGCTATGTATTTTTTCAAAGTTCCTTTTCTTTTATATAATCTCATCTTTTTTATTTTTTATTTGATTAAATTATTATTGTTTTATGTGGTAGTATATTTTCCTTTATATGCTTTTGCTCTCCTTTTAATAATTTTGATAGTTATTCCTTCGTCATTTTGTTTTATAACTTATATTTATAATTCTCTTAGACTTATTCATTGTTTGATATATTTAACCTGTAACATTTTTTTATCTATTTATTTGTATTATATTATATTTCTACTTTAGTATTTCTTTTGTTTTGTTTTCATCATTTTTTAATATAATTTCACTTTTACTTCAATTTGTGTTCTTCTCCCTCCCTACCCTCTCCCACCACTTAACTCTTCTTAAGGCCATTTCTACAATCATATTTTTCATTATCCTCGTCCTTATGATGAATCACTAAGTGTGGCTCAAAACGTCTATTGAAAAGAGCATACATAGTTAAATTAGAAACTGTCTACTACTATATTTCGCTTTCTCTCAGAGAGAATACTTTTTTGAAATGCCACCTAAATCTAGCACTTGATATAGAGTACCCCCGATCTAGTAAGAATAAGGGATAGGATCTCTTATATGACCTCACACCCTAGAGAAAACTTGATCACCACAAACACTACTACAAAACAAAATCAATCACCCAAAGTTGTTTTCAACTACCAGAATCACTCAAACTATTAGAAATATGATGCTAGTCCCTACATACATAACAAAAATTAAATTTTCTATTGTACAAATCACAAAAAATTAAAAAACTCCATCAAAAAACTAGAATGCACTATAAATGGATTAACAACACCAAATTTCTATGTACCATTACCAAATTTATATGTCGAATGACACTAGATGATGGAATATGAATGTAAATTCATGTGGATCTATATATCTATAGAGTTGTATGGATTCTTGTAAATGATTTCTAGGACTCCCAAAAAAATCCTTATTTTTGAGACTTTAGTTTCAATATTTGGATAGGAAATCTTAGACTTTTTGGACACTCTGAACACAATGGTGATGTTCATATTTCTCCAAGATGGACTATTTGAATGGTTAAGGTTCAATCTCTCAAAAATTTGATAGGAAATTATAAATTATGTTATCTTATTCCATGTTGGAGTTGATTCTTAAACACCATATCTCCTAGAAATCACCTACAACGAAGATAAATATGAGAATAGAGAGAAAAATAAGTTTGGTTTTTCTAAAATCCCTAAGAATTATATTAATTAAATAATGAATGAATTCTCGATATTATTTGAAGATCTAGTAATATTCCTTCTTGTTCCAAATTTAATAATACCATTAACCAATCCACCAACAATAACAAATAAATTACAATATATAATAAATTACCCTTGATAAAAGATAAATAAACCCTAAATGAAACCCTAAGGAAGGATTAATTTATATCATGAAATCTTTCCTAATCCTATGAATTAAGAAAAATAACATGACCTAACTAAGATTAAAATTTGATGAACAAAGGGACCTAATAATAATTAATCAAGTAATTTCCTTTTAACTCTAACATATGTGTTCCATTGTTATAAAATGTGTGTTATGGGATAAAATAATGGATCATGTGAATTTTCACCACAAAATTCACAACCTAATTATGTTCTCTTTATCTACTTATATCTTTATTTGTATATTCACCTCACTTACTAAAACAATCAAAAGTTATTTTATAGCTTCTTCCTCTACCTTGGATACCTTCATAACTCTTATTATGGTAGTTGCATCTACCATAACCCTAACAATAATTATTATTGCATCTATTAGAAGGATAATACATTTTGTTGGAAGGTGTGTGCCCTTGGTCTCCTTATGTTATGTAGTGCAATGCTTGGGTTCATGACATGGATTAACTGCCTCTTGTGGATTCATTAACTATGGCAATTATATCAGGCATTAATAGGTTTCTCTTTTGGTGCAATGGCAACCATCTTTATGACAATTGGTATCAAAGCTTGGGTCATGGGTTAAAACCCCTTGCATGTGCTAGGGGGGATTGTTTCAAGGTGTATGCCCTTGGTCTCCTTATGTTGTGCAGTGCAGCGTTTAGGTTCACTACATGGCTTAATCACCTCATGTGGATTCATTAACTCTAGCAGTTGTATTGGGAATTAAGAGGTCGATCTTTTGGTGCAATGAAAAACTGTATTTACAACATTTCTATATTTAGGACATGGCATGGTTCAAATTGTTGATTTCTCATTGATTTATTCTCAATATTATTTCTTGGTAGTTATATGTCAAATATCCAATTCATGTAGTCTTGGTGATCCATGTTCCTCTGCCATGCCTTTATTAATATAGTATTTTTATCTATTGATTATTATGACTAATGGTTCCTCATATTCTTCAACTAACATAGAGAAATCAATAGTTAGATGTTTATCCCATGTTTTTTTATATAGTATAATAGTAACTTTCTAATCTTTTGATGTATTTCTAAGACTCTATCCTCACTATAACATCTTTATTTCTACCTTTTATCATTCCAAATCCATTTCATTTGTTCATTATATATTATATTAGTTAGAACAACTGTTTATCCTTCTTGGTGAGGATGAAGTCTCCTATCTTTCATCTCTTACTAGAATCTCCTATTCTATTTTTTAATTTCTTCAATTCTAAATTTAATGTCTCCACTTCTTAGTTTCACAAAATTCATTCCTCCAAATTTGAGCTTCTATTTTTTGTTCTAGCTCCATTACTTCATTATAGGTAGTAAATTATTTTCCATATACTATAGCTTAATAATTTCAAACTATATGTAATACATACTATTCTTTATTTCTATGATAGTGAAATTTGGGTATGTGTAGGATCATCATGGAAAAAATAAGCCCATAAGTGGCGAAAAATTCAGAAAAATCAGATTTAGGAAATTTGACATAAAAATTTGAATAAGGTATCTATATTATTTAAAAAATATGTAAGAATAGAATCTGTAGAAAATTGAATGTAGTTTTTTAACTGCTAGGTTTATTTAAAAAAAAATCTATTTGTTGAAAATTTGAAATTTCAATGCAGTAGTACTTAAATTTTAGGGAAAAAATAAGAAGTAGGTGTCTGTCTAACCACCCTAACCACAATAAAATGATAATATTTTTTTATAAGATTTTAGATATAATTAGAGGACTCATGTCCCGATGTGATGCATCTTTTTTTGTAATTTTTTTTATCTAAATAATTAATTATGAATTTATTTTTAAAACTTTTCAAAAATATAAAAACTCGTATGTCTAACCACCTTAACATGGTCAAAACTTCATGAAATTCATTTTTTTTTTAATCGTATTGTATGTGAAGCATAGAATGTGACACATGTTTCAGATTCAAAAAATGTGTCAATGTTTAAAAGCTACAGATGTTTTTCAATCAACCTATCAATCAAGACTTTAGTCATAATTAAAATAGAAAATAAGTATTAATTATTTATTAAACTCAAATAAAGCATAATTTATATTGTTTGAAAGTTGAGAATCTCCTTTAAAAACCCCTTTTGTTTCATCAATTTTGGGTGAAAAAGAAGTCGCTAGCCACATACCCATCATATTGCCACTTTTTGGCCCATCATGATCATGCACATACCCGATTCATCTAATCTATAAACCACTTTTAAATGATTATTCATATTATTTCACCAAAAATTATTATCTTGCATGATCAATCTCATCTTACTAAAACTCTCGTTTGAGGAATCGAGGTAATAATTTTTTTTAAATAGATTAACTTCTCTTATCCATATCTTATTATGTTTAGAGAATATTTTAACTTACTATTGTATAACTTCATATCTTAATGTCTATATAAATTCATATAATTAATTCTAGTCCTTATCTATATAAACTATATTCTAATGATATTCCAAGACAAATAGATTATCATTAGAATCCTTGGTGTATTTTCCAAACATAGGGAGTGTATTCCCATTTTTAACCATCCTTGTAGGGTTTGAGTGTGTATTTGATTTTTTTTTTTAATTTCTAAGGATTATCCTTTCACCTAATGGTGATTAGTTTATTGGATCTCTTTATCTTGTCCTTAAGTATCTTATACCTCATTTTACTTTGTTGTTTTGTTAATCTTTCTCTTCTACCTTCATTTCTATCTAATTGAATTTAAAAGTATTCAATGCCTAGTATTTCCTCCAAATTTTGTGCACACTCTCTTAATATTTTCCCTCTTTCTATCCTAAGCAAGGATTCGATACTTATTTCTTATTTTTAAACTCTTCCTTTTTTATTTTGCATGGGGGGTGACTCTGAGTCAGTTTCACATGTATCCTTTTATATTTTGTTATATCTATTTTGATAATTTATCATTCATTAAAGATATTATTAATTAATATGAGATTCTCTCATCCTTCTTCAATTTACTCAATTGTATCTATGACTAACTTCTTTAACCTTTCCCTTATACATCTTCATCAATATTATTTTTTGTTTTTTTCTTCCATACTAACCTTTTCATCATTTATTATAGTGAATGTATATACTTAATAATTTATCTAAGTAGTATAAATTAAATCTAGAGGTTTAGTTTTTGAAACTAGATTTAGAAAACCCTCAAATACGTCATTAATTATTATCCTTAGGTTAGAAAAAAAATAGTTTCGTATATTCTTTTTTATTTAAATTTTATAATGGGAGAGCACCCTTATTTCTATCCTCTAGTTGAGAAATATTCTTATTACACAATTTCCTAATTGAATCTTTAAATTCATCACACTTATTTATTTCATTTACTAATTGAGTTAAAAAAAAATTCTACTCTTTTTGTATGAATAGTTCGTTTCATAGCTATTCCAATATCATTTGGTGGCATAGCAACTATCTATCCCTATATTGGTAAAATCATATTATCTTTGGAAAAACCTTCATACCACACTTTATAGAGGCTTCTCTAGTCTTCTACATCCTTCTAGATTATCTTTCCCATCTTTCCTAATATTTTTCAACTTTGATTCTTCTTTCACATGCATTTTATAAGCCATATTAATTCCTTCTAAAATTGTCTCAACATTTACTCTCTCCTTTTTACTAGGTTTAGTTTGGGGATATTATTAATCATTTAATCCATCCTCAATGTATTAGTTCAAACTAAATTTAGTAGCCACATTTTTTATGATCACCCCTATTCCATTTATCACCCCTAAGTGTCTGACCCCTCTCATAAGGTAGGACCTAGAGTGGTTACCACATATCTTAATTGCTAATAAAATTACCATTAATACACATTTCCTTCATGGTATTTCTTATTGAAATGTATTCCTTACTTCTATTATTACTTCCTACAAACCATAAATTGGGGTTACAACAATGGAAAAAAATATTGATGATTAAATATAGGCCTAAGGTTTATATTATTTATGTTAGAAAAGTTAACATGGTAGTAAAATAGGAATAAATTATAAATAGTATAGTAGATAATATATACATATCATGAGAATTCCAATAATTTTACATAATTATAGACACCATAAGATTAATCTACTTATATATCTATATCATTTCTCCTTGTAAATTATATATTCTTTAATGCAAGAATATATATTTACATTGTATATTCTTTGGTATCTTCTCTTATTTATACTTTTCTTTTCCTCCTTTTTCCTTCCTTTATTTTTCTTTCCCTTCTTATATTATCTATCTACTATCATTATGTGTTTCATATACGCAAGTGAGTTCATAGAGATACATGTCCCTCTTCCTTGAGGTATCTCTTAAGATGTGTTTTAGAAAGTACATGTTTTTTATTACCACACTTATCTTTCAATGAATATGGATTCATTATGTTTGTTTTTTTTAATATTCTAACACCATCCCTCTTTGTATGGGATCATTATCCTCATAACTCTAGTTCCACCATCTCTTGCTCATCCCATTTTCCACAAATCACATATAAACCATTTTCAATCTTCTACGAGATTCTACAAAATCTAACCTTAATGCCACATCCATTTTCTTCACTTTTCATACTATTCATTAATTTAATAAGTGCGCTTTATTTAATTTATGCCAATTTTATTTCTATAGAGAGGTGAAGTATCCATAGTATTGTCTTCTTTTTCTAAAATGTCTTGTATTTTCTTTAATTTTCTAACTCAATTTTCAAATTCTCTACTTATTTTATGTTATTTTTCTAGTTCTATCTTTGTTTCTCAATAAGTGGATCTTTGAATTTTCCTTCACACTCCTTTAAATATTTGATCAAATTCACTTTTGGTTTCTCCTTTCCCTTGTACCATTTCTCTCATTTTACTAGCACTATCTAATAGGACTTTGAGAGTTTGGAAGTTGTTTAATAATTCTTATTTTAACCCTACCCATTCTTTATTGTGTGAGGGACACTCTTTCATCCACCACTTGAGTGATTCTTCCATTAAGGTTTTGACAAATTCATAAAGCTTAGTCTAGTTATCGCTTATTCCACTCTATCTCTAGTTAGAGTTAAGGATACATTTATTCAATTGTATCCTTTATATCCTTGCCAAAGATGGGTGTTTTAATATGATTTTTTCGATTGGTGGAAGAATAGGTTCCTATAATTTATCACTATTTGCTAACTACCTTCCTTGTTATCCCTTGATTCCTCAGGCCATTTTTCTTTGAATTATTGCTAATCTTTCCACACTTCACAACCTGTTGTTGTTTCACTAATTTCCTTATATTTTTGGTATATCTAGAGGTAATTCAATGTCAAATAAATCTTGTCCAAAAAAAAATCACAAATTATCTTCTCCTCACTTCTCCCTCTTACTACAACAGCAACAAAGAGTGGAATGTAATACTATGAACATGATAATGAAAACTATTAAAGAGTCAAAAAACAAAACAATAAAAAATAAAAGAAACTAAGATATATTTAGAAAAAACTAAAACTATAAAATAGTTGTTAAGAAAATACAATGAAATTCTTAAGTAATTAAACAAATCATATTAAATAAAATGAAATATTTCTTAAATTCAATATAAATATAAAATATATTTATATTTGATTTTGTATTTTCATATATCATTTTAGAAATAAACATTTTTTTATGATTCAAGGTATTATTATTATGAAGAATAAATAATTATTTCAAAAATATTTTATAATTTAATGTAATGCAATATATAATTATTTACTATTTTATTTATCACATTAAGACTTTTATTTATCATTACACAGATATGTTTTAATATTTTAAATTTTATTATCAGATAAATGATTACAACTACTTTAACATAAATTGAGTCTTTTTTATTTTCTTAATTTGTTATTTACATGAAAAACAAAAACATAGTAGCAAATAGGTGACATGTACCCGTTGTCCCGCACGAGATGCAGATGATGATGTCTGCTGTCCGGCGTTAGATCCTCGGCCTATAGATGCCAACATTGTTATTTAGACTGGAAATAGTTAGAAAACGATAGGAAATATCTTTTAAGTTGGAAATGCTAGTGTGCTTGGTTAACTTAAAATATCCGTTAGCATAGAGTATACTAGCGCTTGCACCTTAGCAAGGCGCAATGGTTACGCCGATAGGAGGGTATACTATGGTAGTGTATTCGAAGGGCAGAGAGGGGGAGAATGCATGGGGAAAGTGCAATTTGGTTTTTTGCAAGAGTAATTATTTGTAGCGAATGTGAATGGGTGGCGGGATGCAAGTAGAGTTGAATATGCCAAGTGGATGAACAACACAATATATTATCTTAAATGGTTGAAGTGTTGGAACATTATAGCTCAACTGGACCAAGTACATTTGTTGGTAGTTCATGATATACAAAATGTGTGCTATGAAAAGTCAAAATATTGGTGAGCAATTTTGCATTAGAACTTTTTTTTGAACAAAATACAGTACAATTGTTGGTGTTTGATGGTGAGGGGCTATGATATATGCCATTTGGCTTCAAGGCCTGCAAAGCAAAAGAAATGGAATGGTTAGGTGGAAACATTATTTGTTGACATGTACAATGATTGCTCCATGTTCAATTTATTATAACACTATTAATGGGAACTATTTTCTTTTGCCAATAAAATAAGAAAATTACCGAAAGGACATGAACATGTTGAGGGCATGTTCAATTTGTAAAAGAGAAATTGCTGATATAACAATAAGCAGGAGCGACATGAGGGAGAAAGGGAAAAGAGTTGTGTACCTTGACTTTTTAGAGATAGTTGTTGTAATCAGGCTTCCTCTTCTTGTCTCATAATTGTGTATGGGTGGTTATGCATTTTTTGAGTATCTCTCAAATGAGAACATTGGCTGAATACAAAGGTTGTTCAACAATTTCACTCTGGATATAGCTGCAAATGTTAGTCCTTGTCGTTCTATTTTTCCAATGTCGATAGTTGCTTTGGCCAGCATTAGGCCTTGGGATTTGTGCAAATAACCTGTCACAGAAAGAAGAGATGGAGACAAACAAGCAAGGGTGCTCTAAAAGTTGAAAAATGTATTCATCTGAGAGAGAGAGTAAAATACAATGGTGAATCCTTATAAAAGGAGATTGTGCAAAACCTAAAAGAAACCCTAATAGGTAGACATTTAATAATTAATATAATTATTAAATGTCACAATATGCAAACTAAAGTGAAATCTTAAGAGAGGAATAAAGGTAATTTAATCAACATAATTAAATTAAAACCTTTACTCTAACAATAATGACCCTAAACCTAATGATATTTCTAACTCAAAACGTAACCCTAAGCATGACCATAACAATTATGCAACCCCTAACCCTAACCTTGACCTTAAACCTAACTGTAACCCTAATCTTGAGCAAATATTGATGCTATCCCTAACCCTAATTTTGATGCTAACTCTAAGCCTCATCCTAATTCTAACCATAACCCTAATCTTAAATAAATATTAACCCTAACCCTAATTGTAACTATATATCTAGCCTTAACCTTAACCCTAACCCTAACCCTAACCCTAACCCTAACCCTAACCATATCTCTTAACCCTAACCCTAACCCTAATCCTAATAACCTTAACCCCAACTATCACCCTAACCCTAACTATATCTCTCAACCCTAAACGTGACCCTAAACCTAAATGTAACCCTAATCCTAATGCTAATCCTATCCCTAATCCTAAACTATTCTTCATGCTAACCCTAACCCTAATTTTGATGCAAAACCTACCCCTCATCCTAATGTTAACCATATTTCTAACCCTAACTATATCTCTTAACCCTAACCATAAGCTTAACTATATCTCTATCCCTAATCCTAACCTAAACCCTAAACCTAACTATATATTTTTACCTTTGAGAACATTTAACCATATCTCTTAATCTTAACACTAACCCTATTCCTAAGTCATTGTCTATCCCTAAACCTAACCACATAATGACATTAAACCTAACTATATCTCTATCCCAAATCCTAACCATAAGCATAACCATAACCATGATGTAAATCGTAACCCTAAACCTAAAATTGATCTTAAATCTAATTGTAACCCTAACCCTGATCCTAACTCTAACCCTAATTTTAAGCTAATCTTCATTCTAACCCTAATCCTAATTTTGATGCTAGCCCTAACCTCGATCTTGATGTTAACCCTAACCCTAACCCTATTCTTAACTAAATTTCTAATCCCCTAAACCTAATGATATTTCTAACTCAAAACCTAACCCTAAGTATGACCATAACAATTATGCAACCCCTAAGCCTCACCTTATTTGTAAACCTAACCTTGACCTTAAACCTAATTCTAACCCTAATCTTGAGCAAATCTTGATGCTATCTCTAACCCTAATTTTGATGCTAACTCTAAGCCTCATCCTAAAGCCAATAGTAACCCTACTCTTAACTAAATCTCAACCCTAACCCTAATTGTAACTATATATCTAGCATTAACCTTAACCTTAACCGTAACCCTAACCATATCTCTTAACCCTAACCCTAACCCTAACTATATCTCTTAACCCTAAATGTGACCCTAAACCCTCTTGTAACCCTAATCTTAATGCTAATCCTAACCCTAGTCCTAAACTATTCTTCATGCTAACCCTAACCCTAATTTTGATGCAAACCCTAATCCTCATCCTAATGTTAACCATATTTCTAACCCTAACTATATCTCTTAACCCTAACCATAAGCTTAACTATATCTCTAGCCCTAATCCTAACCTAAACCCTAAACCTAACTATATCTCTTAACCCCAACCTAACCATAATCCTAATCCTAAACTTGACTGAGAATATAACTATAACCCTAATCCTGTTAACCTTAACCCCAATTATTACCTCAACCCTAACTATATCTATTAACCCTAAACTTGACAACAAACCTAAATGTAAACCTAATCCTAATGCTAACATCCATGTATATAGAAATGTATTTATGAACAATTTTGTAATTATTAAAACTTAATAATTTCTAACTTTAACAATTTTTAATTTTGCAAACATTAAAAATGTCTTGAAATGTGCCTTGAAAAACTGTCACTGAGAATTCAAAAAATTAAACAATAAAATTAAAGAAAAATAATTTTAAAAATTTGAAAAATTAAAAATCTTAATGTTTTAAAAAAAATTAATAAATAAATAATTTGATTGATTGAAAGTAAACCACTTAATCACTATTTAAAATCTGCCTCCACTATAATCCTATTCTTGAACACATATTTAACTAAACAGATTGAAAGTTTCATTTCATAAAATCTCTAACAGTAGCTTTTATTCATATGAATATAATGAAAATGGCAGTTACGATAAATAAATTATGATGAATGGATGTATCAGGCGATAATGAAAATGGCAGTTACAATAACTAAATTATGATGAATGGATGTATCAGGCGATAATGAAAATGGCAGTTACAATAAATAAATTATGACGAATGGATGTATCAGGCGAGTTCCCGATTAGAAGCAAATTCTCAAAACTGAAATGTAAATCACAAAAGCAATGATCAACTGAAACGACACCATAGTGCCGGCATTAACATGTCCACCCGAATCTGTAGGCTTAGGTGACTGTGCATCCGGAAATCCTTCCTCGAATGCTGGTTGAGATAAGCTAGCACATATGGCTGGAACGAAAGAGATCATCTGATTGCCATTGTCATACAAAATATGATAGTTCTGTTGGTGATAATTTCCCAGAATGGATGGCGTTTTCGCTGCCGAAAACTCATCCATTTCCAAAATTAGCATACACACCACACCGGTTGACTCGTCTACCACATGGAAGTTATATTTCTGATTCACCACATACTTCGCATCGCCCTGCAAATTGAAGGTGATATCAGGAAAAACAAAGCTTTTATTACCTGGAGGTACATGATAGCACAGACTAAAGTTGTAACGGGAACCATCCACTCGATCCCAATCCACAGCGCAATCAATGGCCTGTGCAACTCCAGTGAATGCCGCGGGTGTCAAGTACGAGAGGGCGGAGCCTGAGTCGATGATGAACCCTCCACTTCCATCTTCTTTTATATCAAACGGAAAAAATTATATTTTAAACAAGAATGTACCATTTGTAAATATATAATTATATTAAATTATTCTCTTAAAATAAATATGTATTAAATAAGAAATGGCATTAATATAAATATGTATTAAATAAGAAATGGCATTAATATACAGATATCATTATTACACTTATTTTAAAATAAAAATAAATAAAACCAAAATATTTGGAGATAAGTGGAAGAGTAGATAATTTATATTTGAGAAGGATTTCTCTCGACATAACCAAAATATTTGAGAAAGGAAATGCAACAAAGAAGTATTTTATATTGCATGCAGGTTTTAACTATAAAGATACAGGAGCCTAATATAGGGCAAGTGGAGTCATTGATTTGCACTGATCTAGAATGAAAACCAAGGCTTTGACAAATGGATACAACATTGAAATTCAAAAAACCGTCTACAGTATTTTTCACCTCAGCAGACAAATCCGAGAAACTCTGCATTGGTGTAGAAATGAAATAAGATGAATTTCCAACTACATTATTTTCCCCTGAAGCTAATACAGAGTGACTGATGGGATTTTCGGTTTCCACTGATCCAGAAAGAAAACCAGGGATTTGACTGATGGATATAGGTTTGGAATTCAATAAATCTTCACATGTGTTTGCTACCTCAGTGGGAAAATTAATTATATTATTTTTTGGGCTGCTCACTTGGGCAGGAACAATATGAGGGGTATTTGCGCTAGACTCAGTTATGGACCTTCCCAAATCTTGATCGCTATCACAAGCATAGAACATCAGCTCATCATCCAGATTAACGCCCTGCATGAGAGCAATCTCATTTGCCACCAAATATTCGCTTTGAGAACAACCTTCATTGGAGATTTCTGCTAAGATGGGGCCTTGAATAGGTCACTCTCCTCGAATTCCATTTGTGTCATGGTTGTAGCATCGACAGACTACCCCTGCATATGACGATTATCTTAGCTAGGCCCAAGAACCAACACCGAATAATACAATCAAGCAAAGCTACCTTTCTATCATTCGCACTTAAATATAAAAAGTTGAAACCCACATACAAGTTTTATTTGGGCAAGGAATCTAAATACAAAAAATTGATCAAACAGGATTTTCCTGATAAAACAAACAGGCCAAAATTGAATAAGCAGGTTTCCTAGATAAAGCCTATAACATGCCAAACAGGCTTTATAGTTAAAACCTGCATGTCTAAAATAACAAAACAGGCTTTCTAGTTAAACCCCACATACCAAAATTGATCAAAGATGCTTCCAGTTGAACTTGGATCCATTATTCATCAAACAGTCTTCTTTTCTAAGATGAAATAGAGGAAACCAAAGTAATTGCTTTTTAAACAAACCAAGTAACCCACAAATGTAAACTGAGCATTCAAATTACCCACCAAACAAAGCAGGCATCTGTAATCAGCAAAACTAAAAATAGAAACAATAACGAAACGTTAAATCCTACAACTATTCCAAAACCCCACAAGGAAGACCAATTTTTTCAGTAATATCAGATAAGCCACAATCAATAAATGTTGAAAGCGAATACCATGACAAATTCGAGAGACCCTCAAAAAACCCTGATACTCATAGGACTCATATTGCAATCCTCCTGCAGATTGTTTCGCTCCTGAATACGATCTATGGAGTAAGGAAATAGGCACTCTGTCTCCGAAAATGAGTCTCATTAATTATTTCATCCACAGCACCAAACATCACTTCTATTGCATCCTCCACTGCAGCTCCCAAGCTCTCTATTTCTTCATCCCAGAAAGGAAAAGGCGGCCCGTACACTCCATCACCAGATTGCAGATAAATCTGGTGAATGAACTCCACGCCAGCTAAAAACCTTAGAAGTAAATACTCAGAGGCAAAGAAATACTCAGAGAAAATGCCATTGGTAGGTGTAAAGCTCGACCCCATAAGCTTTTCCAGCATCCTTCCCGCCTGTGCAAGGATGAGAGAAATTTGTAAAAAAATACATTTGCAAAGTGACATATTACTTCAAAAAAATTCATCCAACACCAGTCGATGAAAAAAAATGGAGGGTTAAGTCATTGCCTTAATTTCCTGGTTTGCATTGCAAAGAGTTACCTTTCATTCTGAAGAAATAACCCAATTGCATTGGTAAAAGCAACAAGGGCCATGAAGCATAAAAATAGAAATACATACTCCCTTTTATGTTTCCTTGCTCTGTTGTCATTAACCGCCATTGTATTTTATTCTAAACCCAATTAAAAAGCATATAGAAATAAGGAAATAATACAAGTTACATCAATTACAGAAAAATCAAAGTCAAGGTAGAAATGAAACATAGCAGGGAGTGCTGACTGTTCGATATGAATGAAATTTTATTTTTCAATGCTATGATTGCAGGATATGCACAAAATGGGGTTTAGAAACTTTCAACCAAATGCGATTGGCAAGGTGTAAAGCTAGACTCTGCAACCTTTTCCAGCATCCTCACGCCTGTGTGAAAATGCGAGCTTTGGAACAGGGTATGAACATCCAATGTTAGATGTTGTAGCTGCAACTGCCCTGGTAGATTTGCATATATAAGCAAATCTCTAAAATAAGTAGAGCTATAGGATAATGAAAATTTAAAAAAAATAAAATTAACGCTATCATAAATGTGCAAAAATATAAACCTTTTTACTCATCTTAATCTATAAATTTTTACAAAACTCACCTTTGAATTTTTTTCGTTTTTGTTTGTGATCAAATCTTTGATTTATTTATTTGATATTTTAATTCATTTTTATCCTTGATTTACTTAGATTTTTTAATATTGTTTTATTTTTTATTTATTTATTTGATTTTTTAGTTTATCTATGATAAATATTTGTGATTTTTTTTTTTAATCAAACCTCTTTTATTTTGATTTTGATTTTTCTATCAAATCTCTTTGATTTTGATTTTGATTTTTTTAATAAATCTCTTTGATTTCGATTTTGATTTTTTTATTAAATTTCTTTGATTTTGATTTATCTTTGTGATTTATTTTTGATTTATCTTTGTGATTTTATTTGAATAATTTCATTATGATTTAATCTTTTATTTAGATATTGCTATGAGTCCATAAAAAATATAAAATAATTATTATGAAATGATTTCATGAATCCAATGAAAGTAAATTTCTGTAGAATGTTTAGAAAAATATAAATTGAGGTGCCTGGCAGACATTGTGCGAAATCTGTTGGAAAAAATCTTAATCTTCCATTAAATAGTCTGAATAGGAAAAAGCCAAAAATAATCATTCCATCGTAACAAATATATTCTCTCTAGTAAATGAATGTACCAGTAATTAATAAAAATTCACGATAGACTTAGAGATATAAAATTCTCCCCCATAAAATGAGAAAATCAATGTTATGTATTATGGCAGCGGCCTTTAATGATTAAAAAGGTTTCTTATCCTTCTTATCAATGCAAAATAGTTAAGGCTTGAAAGAGAAGCAATAGGAGTTGAGAAAGAAGGCTATGCAGATCCCTATAGAATCAGATCAATCTTTGACCTGAAAAGACTTCAACATGATATGCTACAGTTGCCAGAGGTAGGTGTGGCCTAGGTATTACAACTAATTGCAGAAGGAATAGCCCTAGCCAAACTGGAGTGCTAAAAGTACTCCCAGAGAGAACATAGTTTACATTGTAAGAAAACACAATTCAAGGCAAACCACACACACACCTTGAGCACCAAGCTCACAAAAAATACAAGTTAGTAGATGCCAACACTTGACTTGAGCAACTACTTCCACTGGAAAGTATCAGATTCCACTAACAGAGATCCTAGATCTTACAACAACATATCTCAAACCTCCCTTGTCTTGACCTACAGAGCTCGAGTTCGATGTTTCCTATTTTCAATTTGAATTTAAGGTACAAAGAAAAAGTGTCTTAATCTACCATGGGCAACATGTTTTGGTAATATCCTTCAGCATTATTGTTTTGGGTGTACTTGAAGGTTGGCTCAATAAGTTATAAACTAATAAATATATCAACCAAGTAAAGTGAAGTGTTGAAAGTGTTCGTAGAGAAAACAAAACTGACTTTGTAAGAAAATATGAATAAAGGCGAAACATGTACACTCCTTGAATAAATATTTGGAGCAATTTTAAGCAGCAAATTTGGTTTTCTCCATTCTTTATTCCATATTTTATGTTTTCAGAGGCTAGTTGAGATTTGGCTGGAGGATGAAGATTTTTTCATTCACGCTTTTTCTTTTGCACACAAGAAGCTC
Source organism: Sequoia sempervirens (assembly GCA_007258455.2). Classification (NCBI taxonomy): domain Eukaryota; kingdom Viridiplantae; phylum Streptophyta; class Pinopsida; order Cupressales; family Cupressaceae; genus Sequoia; species Sequoia sempervirens. Next base: position 17,569,208 of record VDFB02353493.1, on the reverse strand, counting down.
CTGAGTTGAGGCCATTAATTTCCAATGTGGTGTCCATGCTCACATGCAATAAAAAGATTTTGGTTCAGCCCACCCCTTCTTTTACTGACGACAACTCCAGGCGTGTGCTAGTACATTCATATGGTAATACAGTGGAAAAGGTGTGCTTATCAGATTCAACCCCCTCCCATTGTATTTGTGAGAAGATATTTTGGGCTTCAACTCCATGTCCATTGTAAGCACACCCTGCAATCAATGCTGACCAGGAAAGTACATCTCGTTCAGACATTCCATCAAACACATTGCGGGCATTCTCCACATTTTCACATTTCGAATACATGGTGACAAGTGCATTCCCCATTGTGACATCTGATGCAAACCCAAGCTTAAAAACATGCGCATGGATCCTGCAATCATTGTTGTCCATGATACAGCGTTCCGTTCATACATTCTGTCAAACACCTGACGCACATAATCCAGAAAACCACACTTTGCATACATGTTAGCAAGGGTGTTTTCCATGAAGGTATCAGTTGGAAAACTAGTTTTAATCATGTAAGAGTGAAGTTTCTTTTCCTCAACAATAGATTTCATATTGGCATACCTCTTTAAGAGGCGACCACAAGAATAAGTGTTCAGCTTAATCCTTAGTTTTTCTTTAACCAAATCCTTTTCTCTTTGTCTTCCATTAGAGGTCGTGGACTGAAAATCAGAAGTATTTACCTGAAATTTACATTAGGTATGGGTTCGCTACATTAAAATAATTAACAATCAAAGCATGCTTTAAGTTGTCCATGACTGATCAACATTGAGAAAGAATGGGAACAATTCCAAGCTTACCTGAAGTGCACAACTGGAGGTCCTCCTCGGAATAAAATATTTAGATGAGATGATACATACCAAGAGTGAAGTTGATTTGTTTGATGTTGCATACACCTCCCTCCTCTTGCAAGAAGCCGATGCTTGAAAAATTCTTTGGTGCTTTCTTTGGCAGGAGATTATGGCCATCCTTTTAAAGCTTAAACTAAAAAAAGAGAAAAACACAACATGCAAACTGTAGTTAAAGCTGGTGTTTTATTAAAATAGAAAACTAAATAAAACATAAAACTACTTTATCTCCATCGTATCATTCATATCTCCAACACATCGATCTTATCTTCAGTTTCACACAACAAACCAAATAAATTCTTATCGTTTTTAGCCTGAAAAAGAGTCATCCCGCCACCGGCATCAGACAATAGACAATTCTAGTGGGATTTCCCACCCAGAATAGCCTATCGGATAATAAATAAAAAATTATTTCATGTTATGATCATCCTCTTGCTTGCATATGATTACTAACATATTTTTTCAATGTGTGCATATCATTGGAATGGGAATGTAGGAGTCTCTCAACAACAACTCTTATATTTGAAAGTATTGCACAAATCCTAAGACTAGGAATTCCAACTAAGGAAATAAGAGTAGGACTTATGCTTGAACATAAGATGCTTAATACATGGTTAACCTTCTTGTATGCATAAACATACTAAGACCATGCACAATGGTCTTCCATGGAGAAATGCAAGCTTTGCTTGATACATGATCAACTAATTCATTAAAGATCAAAATTATGATAGTTCGATAAGAAGTGCTTTTAGTTTATGTTAAGGCATAAGATTGTCTAGAAAGTGACAAGATTTTTCTAGAGATCTGGAATTATCTAGAAACTAAAAGCAACTAGAAGCTAATCAAAGAAAAATAACATTTTAGTTTGAGAGTTTGGGTGTAGTCACAGATGGAGAGTCTAAAAAGGACAATCCAACCATGCAGCCTAGAGTTCAACACAACATAAATAACACAAGAAATGCTTAGCAAGCATGAACTATCATTGATTCAATAGTGTGCAGACTTATATGCATCATATGCCATATATGTGAAATGACTAAAGCTCACAAGCCTATTGCAAGGGCATTTCAAGATATTACAATTGGAACAAGGCCTTATTACAACTGTGATAACTACTGAGAAGATATCTGAGCTACATCATGATAATTTAACTCTATCTTCCTTCTAATGAATTACAAATGATCTTAAATATTAATCCCAAGTTCCAATTGTGGTCCACGTCATAGTGCAAATTATAGTTGTGTGGAAATGTGGAATGATGCAATAGTGTGTGTGTGAGAGAGAGATTTGGTGTAGAAAGAAGTGTGAATTATAGTTGTGTTGAAGTATGAAATGTTTTAAGTTAGTTTTATGAGCTTTAGTGGAATTGTATCTTCACCATATGTCAAATTCATTGTTCGCAGTTCGTCATTAGTAGTGAGCCACGGGTATCTTGTTTTAGACAGCGAGTCCTTGGATGGTGAGTCCACCATTATGTATCAAACATTGTAATTGGTTATATAATATATTATGAGCTAATTGTCACTATGTTTTTTCCCTTTCAAGGGATTTTTACATAAATCTGGTGTTCTTGTGTTCTTTGTTATGTTGTATCCTTTATATGTTCCTCTCTATTAATGCAAGTTTAATATGATGCATTGAATGAATGTTTAAGTTGATAAAGTGAATGCATTTTAGTGAATACTAATTCACACCCCCCTCTCAGTATTTTGTGAGTTCAACATTCAATACTTGCAGTAACTCTTTTAAACTTTAAAATTCTAGAACAAATCTCTTTTGGACTCCCTTTAGAAAGCTTCACTAGTGGTTCTATTACTTTGTTCTTCTGATCATCAAAGCCAATACAAGTTTTGACATCCCAATATTTGATCCAAAGTTTCAGTGCTCTTCTCAAATTTAAATTGTAGCTGGCGGTTTACTTTGTCAAGATCTTTTCTTAGTGACACAATGTCTACTTCATGTTGCTCACAGTCCTTATCTTCTAAAAGTAGCCATTTGGTAAAAAAATCTTCAATCCTCTTTACTTCTTTTGCTTGAACCTTTAGATCAATGATCATCTTTTTTGCATCCTCAAGCTTCTAATATAAATTTTCTTTAGCCTTTACTTCTTCAATAATTATTTTCTCCAGTCTTTTGATCTCCTTTCTAATATGGAGTAATTATTCTACAAGATCTAATTCTTCATCAACATATATGAAATTCATCTTTGTAGCTTCTTTATTAGATTCCATGGCCATCAATACAACTCTCTTTTTCATCTCCGAAGATATCTTCATCTTCTTCATCAATAGAGTAGCCTTCCTCATTAATAAAGAAACTCTTTTCTTTCCTTTGACCTTTATTCCCTTTCTAAAATGATTTTTTTTCCAAAAATTTTCTCAACATTGTTAGAGTCATTATAAGGACACTAAGCCATAAAATTTACTACTTCACCACAATTAAAACATTTGAAAGGTAACTTGCATTTATACTTACAAGAGACTCTTTGCAACTTTTGACAAAGTTTTCCTCCTCTAGATCTGATCCAATATAAGAATCTAGATCAACTTGCTTCTTGGATAATGTAGCCTCTTTCCTTATTGAATTACTATCAAACCTCATTTCATAGGAGGTTGGGATTCCATGTAGTTCAACCATTTTTAAAGCATTCAGATCTTTAGCTTCTTCAACAGTAATTTTTTTTGAATCAAATCTTCTAGGAAGAGATCTGAGTACCTTTTCCACAACCATGATTTCTTTCAATTCCTCACTGATACCTTTGATAGAGTTGACAACTTTATCAACCTAGAGCAATAATGTGGTAATTCTTTCTTTCTAATTCATTTTTAGACTATCAAATTGAGCTCTATGAGCTTAGATCTTTGCTTCTTTCACTTTGTCATCATCTTCATAGATGGTGTGCAATTTTTTCCATACTTCCTTTATTGTTCTGCATTGCATAACTTTCACAATTTCAGAATTAGACAAGCAACATAAAATAACATTGCTATCCTTTGTATTATTTTCATAAGCCTTCTCTTTAACCTAATCCCTTGGAGGATTTTTAGGAATCTCATATCCCCCTATAAAGGTCATCCATATTTCAAGACCTAGGCCCATCAAGTATGTTTCTATTCATACTTTCCAAAAATCATAATTAGATTCATCAAAGAGTGGTGAATTATTTGTAGAAAATAGAAAATCCTTCTTGAGCCATTGAATGTACTGTCTTGGATCTAACTCAAGCTATTAGGATTATTCCAAGGAAATTAGCTCTGATACCAATTGAAGGGCACATAATCTAGTGAGAGGGGGTGTGAATTAGTAGATCTAATCTATTTAAAACTGCTAACTTTAATAAAAATATCTTAACATGAAACTTGAATCTTCACTATTACTAATCAAGCACTTATCACGAACACACACATCCACACAAGAGAACACCAGATATATGTGGAAACCCAATATGGGTAAAACCATGGTGAGAATAGCTACTTGGAACTACTGTCCAAATCTAGCCTCACAAAGAAAATGAATTTTACAATATGAGGTAGTCACCAACCTACGAAAGACACTGATCCCTAATTGTATTTGTAGACACCAACCTACTAGAGACATCAATCACCAATATAATGAACTGATTAACAGATCTACATGTAGAATACCACTCCTACAAAATATAATGATAAAGCTTGCAGACCTTCAATGTTGATTACATAGATTATAAACAATTTGAACTTGATTCTGACACTTTGGTACAATTTGTAAGATCTTTTGATAATGGCACACAATAATTGAGATGCTTCACATTAAATAATACTAGCTCACACACTCATCTCCTTTTATATTCACTTGCCACCTTCTCTTCAATTTATACTTCACATTATGCATCTATAAAAAATATATGATTATATACAAGTAATTACATAAACATTGCTCTATGTTGGTCAAGGGTTTGCAAATAACTAGGATGACATAAGGTGTACCTAAATCCAAATTTCATGAACCGTGTAACAAGTCATCCCTAAAACTAATTTACTACCACAAAAATAACTTGATTTCCTATGCTTCCACATGGACCTTAACTAGGTCCTATCTTGACTCCTCACACTAACTTTGAATGTTGCACACTACTAGTCATTACCACACATCTCTCAAACACCAATTGGTTGAAAAATATGCACAAAGGGACTTTTGTCACTTCAAAATTTTTGCATGCTAAATATAACTTTTGAAACATTGAAATATGATAGAATACATGTAGACATACTATTCTCTCAACCCACAAAGCCAAAAACACCTTTTGGAGGAAATATTGAACATAATTGTTTTGCTAGAGAAATCTCTATGTCCTAAGAAATTGAACTAAAACATTATGGTACAAACTTCCAAATTACTTCTATCATAGTGAATATATTCATGCATGATATTGCAAGAATACATTAGTCACACATATCTCCTAATACATACTTCTGGAATATAGACACTCAACTTCCCTTGTCAATATAGCTAGCAATGTATACTACTGCAACTTAAAATGATATGACAATACAATTACCAACAAAGATAGGTATGATAGTACAACCCATAAAAAGATAATTCCACCTCTAACAATATCTCCTTTGACAACCATGCACAACTTTGACATAAATGACAACCTTTTTTCAACACAAAAAAATGTGTACAATGCATAGATATGTCTCAACTATAAGGCCATTATGGTACCCATGTATAAAATATCTCTCATTAATAAAGTAAAGGAGAAAAAAAAGAAAAGAAAAAACCTCTACAAAAGAGAGAATGCATGAAAACAAGTATGTATACATTTTCACACTTGTTTGGGCCCTCGCTGCTAAAAATGGGCTTCTTTATGCCTAATTTGGTCCTATTTTTCATCTACAAGCCTTATTTAATGCATCTTTATGAGGATAATCCCGAAACTTATCTAATGACCAATCATAATTTATGTTTTTGGGTTGTGTATTCTAGATCTAATGATTTGGGACTCATACACCACCTTGGGCATATGGGTCCCACCTAGTTTTTAGGGCCTAATCCTGAATATGGCATAAAACTTAACATTTAAAAAAAAAAAATGTTCAAGCTTAGGCTACTGGGACTTAGATGCCCCAACTGACGTACGAGTCCTGCTCTAGCTTGGAGCTATTTTTAATTCAATTCTTGTTGGGATTTTATTCTCCTAGATCTAATGTCAGCTTGTAGTGTTGTAATTTTGGGAAATTTGGTGTAAACAAGTATAAATATAAGGTTATTTCACATAATTTCTTCTAACAAGATCTAATTTTTCAAGTATTTAAGCATTATAGAAAGTTTATGATTAAGAGAATTCAAGATCAAATTATCAAGTATTTGGAGCAACATTTAAGATTCAAGCATCATGTCAAAGTCATCATGCATCATGTGTGTTTTTGAGCTAACATTTGTGATGCAGGTGTTTTAGGATTCAAGAAAGTATTCAAGAGTAAGTTTCATATCAACAATAAAGAGTCAAGATCTACATTCATGCTAGCAATTTCACACAATATTGTAGCCTTCATATCAAGGGTTTGGTGAGTTGCAACATAGCATATTGTTCATTCATCATTCCTCCATTCTATTTCATTTTATTTCAAGGTTTGATTACCAAAACAAATTTTGACCAAGGTAAACCCCTATCCACTAAAAAAACAACATTTTTCTCCTCTACATGTGTGATTGTAGATATAGGTGTTTTGAGACTTGAAGATCCTTTGAAGATTAAGTTGTAAGATTGAAGAAAGTTGTCAAAGTTGTCAAGAAGTTGTCATCTTCACGAAAAGTCACCTACAAGCCATAATTTAAAATTTTAAACTTAAAGATCAGACAAGAGAGAAGCTAGAGAAGATCACTAGAGGATACCAGAGTTCATGAAAAACCCTAATACTGGGACTAAACCGCCACCTTGGACGTATGAGTCCCAGTATACCACTTTTCAACAATTTTTTATCGATCTTGGTTTACAAGTTGCAGATTCCAGATTCAACGAGAAACCCTAAACTAGGACTAAATCACCTAGTCTAGCATATGATTCCTAGTTCACATCAAAATTCATAATTTCAGGATTGTATACATTGTTTCGGGCGTCTCCATTCTTCTAGGTACTTCTCTGTTTAGCCTTAGTTTGTTGTTCTGATTTCAAGTTTCATTTTCTAGGTCATATATTCAGATTTACATATTGCACTCAAATCTATCTTTCTAATCATTTTCTTAGTGGTGAACCCCCTTTAATCACACCTAAGGATCCCCTTGTAGTCCTTCCCTTAATTGAGTCACTTGGTTGAGGGATCTCTAGGGTTTCCTTTGATAAAATATAGTGAAATAGGAAAGGAGGACCTATACCGCCTTTTGTGTGTTCCATCTCCTAAAAGGTGGAGCACCCTATTTCCATGTGTTCATTTTGGTGAACTTGATGCTCAAACCCTTTATTTGTTATTTGGAGTGCATTAAAGTCCTAGATCTAGCTTACATTAGATTTGCATTAAATCTTGCATTATTTAATTTGCAATTAGGGCTTCTAAATCTTGCATTCATGAAAGTGCATATAGGTTACATTTTTGCATCTTGCATCATTTAATTTCATTTGAAATCTATCATTGCAAATAGTCATTTGAACATAAAAGTTAGAAACCTTAACATTCACTTAGAATTTGTAGAATTTAGTGTCAAAACCCTCATCTGGGACTCTTTTGCCCCTCTAGGCGATTTAGTCCCTCTACAAGTTGTTTCATTTGATTTTTGGAAATTATGTGTTGTGTGTTTTTCATTGTTTGAACCTTCTAAAAACCCTATTTGAGACTCATACGCCTCTCTAGGTGATTTATTCCTGTATCAGACCTAAAACTACATTTTACAACATTAAAAACCTTGTTTTTATGCTTCTGTTTGCTATTGTTAGATCTCTATTTCAGATTATTGAGTTTTTGTTTCATTCATTTCATTAAGATCTAGCTTAATTTGGTTTCATTTCAAGTGCATTTGTAAACATAAGAATTGGAATTAAAGAATACCATTTATCTTGCATTCATTGATTGTCCCTTTCATGTGCTTTACAACTTGGTTTCCTATTGTTAATACTATAGTGAGACATAGTTAGAGACTCATGTCATCCCACAATAGCACACTCATCATGGATTTGGGGTTATCTATCTCTTTCAGTCATAGTGTTGACACTAGTGCACTAGGTATGGACCATACCCTTAACAACTCTTTACCTTATAGTAGCATGATAAGTGTCAAAACAATAGTTGCTAGTATCCCTCAAGAAAACATAATCCAAATCCATCAAAAATTAGCAAACCTACAACATCAAGTGAGTACTAAAAACATTTCCAACACTACTATTCCTACCATAGATAACATACATTGCATGATTGAAAGTGAACAAGGAATAAAACTTGTGTGTAAGTTAGCTCAATTTTTTGGAAAACATCTTACCTCAACCACCAGTTGTGCTCAACCTTCGAACAATGTCCAGAGTAAAGGAGGAACCCAAATTACTCCTCCTACGACCATTTCCTCTATTCCTACCTATACCAATCCTCAAGTAACAACAATGATGCAACCTACTAGTAATGTCATTCCTACCTTAGGTATTTCCACTAGCAATTCTTATACCTTTGTGACATCTCACATTGTATCTCCTACCACATTACCTCACATAAGTGTTCCATTCACTTGTCCCTCAAACACATAGACACCTCCATCATATTCACCTCCATCTTAAAATACAACCAATGATGCCATCCTTAACCAACTTTTACAAAAAAAATCATCCCTTCAAAAGAAAATTTCCACCATAAACCAAAATCAAACTGGCCAACCATCATACTATGTCAAAAGAAATCCCTTATCCTTGGAGATATTAAGAACGCTAATACCACAAGGTATAGAGATTCCCAGGTTTGAGAAATATGGAGGGAAGGGGGATCCTTTTGACCATGTTTTCGCTTATACCACCTTATGTAGTGATTTTGTCCTTAAAGATAAGCTCTTGGCTAAGCTTTTCCCTAGGTCCTTGAAAGATGCTACTTTAGAATGGTTTTTCTCGTTATCAAATAACTCAATTCATTCATGCCATGGACTTGTTGAGGCCTTCATTAACCATTTTCAAGTGTACATGACTCCTAAGATGAATTTAGCTGATTTGATGAGATGTAAGCAACAAGATGATGAAAAGGTTACTGACTTCATTTCATGCTACCAGTCGCTTTATTCCCAAATCGACATAAATATTCTCGATCCTCACCTTCAATCAATGTTCATTGATAACTTAAAAAATAAGATATAAGATAAGGTTGGAATGATAAAGTTTCCTTCCTTTGTACACTTGTGTATTGCCCTTCGTGATTATCAAAACTCAGTTAGTAGTCGTGAAAGAAAACCCACCTCTAGCCATCCTAAAAAGTACGAATCCAAAAATCAAAATAATTACCGACCTTTTTAGAGACAAAATAAAGGGTTCCTTCAACTAAATACCCATCAACCAACCCAACATGTTGATACCCAAGTGGCTTCTATAAAGAAGAGAAATCATTTTACATTTGGGGATCTAGCTAGAAAATTTGCTCCCTTACTCGATACCCTCCATAGCACAATGTTACAACTTCTAGAACAGAAAATGATCTCCTTACTTCCCATAAGAACTCTTGATCCTACTAATCCATTACCCCTGAACTTTAGATCAAATTCCTATTTCCATTATCACCAACAAAATGGACACAATCCAAAACATTGTAAGCATCTTAAACATCTTGTGCAAGACCTCATTGATTCTAGTTGACTTCAAATTGGAGGTGTTAATGATCAAGGAAATAAGTCTATTTCCCCTCTCAACCAAAATTTGCAAATATTTACCAAGCCATGTAAAATCATAATATTTATTTTGTCAAATCTAGTGAAACTAAGAATAATGATGTGATGAATGTTGAAATGGATGATGAAAACATGGATACTATTGAACAAGGTCCTATGGATACTAATGAACAAAGTATTATGAATGATATGGTTGGATTGGTTGAAATTATACCTCGTAAGGGTTGAACTAAAAGGCCTCTTGACATTGATTTCTCATCTAAAGACATACTTAAACATGCACCTAATGGTCCTCTTTACATAGCCGACCAAATCAATGATAAGCCCACTAATGGGATATTAATTGATCTCGTCTATGGAGAGAATGTGATTACTATAGAATTCTTAATTATGCATGAAATCTATCAAGATACACATGAAAAACCAAAAGGATGGATAAAAACACATAATGGTTTTGCTTTCACTATGATTGGTTCGATCATCTTCCTTTAAAAGTTGGACCGAAACAATTAGATGTCTCATTCTCCATCATCTTGATGTAGGATCAATTTCGTGTGAAGCTTGGTTATCCATGGCTACGCTCCATGGAAGTGGTCTCGTCAACCATGCATAAATGTTTAAAGTTTTCTTTTGACAATAAAATATTTATTGTGCACCATAGTGGCATTAATCTTGTGTCCTCCCATGGGAACTTTTCATTGGATTTATTTTGGCCCAAGTCTATGGAACCTATTAAACCTCATGAAGATTTCTTTTTTAAATCTTATCAAAAGTTAAAGACAAAATGTATAGCAGAGTTATCCCTTCGAAATATGCCTCAACCTATGGTAGATCCTCCTATCCTTGATGAAAGCATGATTGAGCCAACACCCCTTCCAAATAACCAAGACCAAATTAAGATATAGATCATTTGCCTATCTTCTACAAATGATGAAGAGACAACCAAAACAATTCCATCACACCTCCTCAGATATTTTTTTCTTACAAAGCTAAAGAGAAGATGGTCGAACAACCCCCTATAGTTCCTTTCGTTCCACCCCTTAGGGAAGAAAAGAAACCTATGGTTGATAAAACCACTCCTACACAAACACAACTTGAAAATCATACTAAAGGAAATATAAATGCATAGAGCATAGGCATAGACATCATGCTATTTATCAAAGGTTAAATGAAGAGAAAAATAAAGAAAATAAACATCCAAATCCAAACTTAATTGAAGCAATACATGATGAGTCTCCCTCTTCGCCGCAACAAAAATATCATATAGCACAACCACAATAGGGACTAGCACCCTCTTTAGACATTGCCATTCAACCTCCTATTGTGATTAAATTGGAAGATGATGATGAGATTACTAAAATTGATGAGGAGGTGCATAATGAATTGAATACATTGTTTTCCTCTTCTATGAGCTTAAATGATAATTCTCGTAAGAAGAGTGTTGAACTTTGAAATACCCCTAGTTCAGAACTTGTTGTTGTCCCTTTGGTTATTTTTCTTACTTCCTTATATGATGAACAAGATTGGGATGCAAACGACTTGCTATAGGTTGACTCACATGTGCCTTGTACTAGTCTTGTCTTTGTCTTCTTTTCTTTTTTTCTTATGCGATCTTGCATGTGCATAATGTGATCTCCCCATATAGTTTTGTTTGATGTATCTAACTTTGTGACATTCCTCTATTTGTACCTACATTCTTCTCTATGTCATAAAGCTTTTTCATTTGTCTTATGTTTTCCTTTTGGGGATGACGCAAGGCATCGAGACATTTAGGTCTGCATGTTGACCCAAAATATTTTCCTTTATCTTTTCCTTTGTCTCATGTTTTCCTTTTGGGGATGACACAAGGTGTTGAGACATTTAGGTCTCTTCCATGTTCACAATTTCTTTTTTCTTTGTTTTCACTCTCTTTGTGTCATTCTTCCTATTCCATGAGTATTTGGGGAATGATGATAGTTTCGAGCTCTATAAAAACATCGTATCAAAGATATACTGAACCCGAGGATCCCTTATGTGTTATTTTGAGATTTCATTTTGAGGGCAACCCCTTTTCATGATGTAGATTTATTTGGAAACATATGGCTTGGCATAGGGATTTCTAGATAAGCTCTCATGTCCTCTTTATTGTTAGCATTTATCATTTGCTACTTTAAAGTAATTTCTCATAGCATGGTGTTTAGAAATTTCTTTAAAGTGGTGGCATACATTGGTATTATTCATGTTTCATTGTGTAGTCTTCTTACTTTATGTGATGCATCTTTCTCTTTGTGGTGACATTGGGTGTGATTTCCTTCAATTTTGTGATCTCTCTTAGCATATTATATTCCTCTCAGTGGCTTGATGCGAAACACTACATCCTCTAAGTTGTGAATCTTCTATTCTTCAATTGGTCCTCTCTTGGAGACATTAGGCATGATGTTCCCTAAGTTAAGACCTTACATGAACTAAGAAAAACTTCTTTGAAAATACCTTACACTATTTTTCATTTACAATAACTATTATATGGCCACCTTGCATAACACACTTTGTTTTCCTATGGAGCCATCATGTTTATTCATGAGTATCAAGCATACAAAGTTTTGCTTGCCTCATGAATCCTACTATTCATGTTGTGTGGTACCTTATCAAAGTTATTAGGAGGTATAGATTGTTGGATCTTAGTTGTGTTCATAGTTTGTCCTTGATGTCAAAATCCCTTTCAGTTGGTTCTCTTTGATGATCAGTCTCAGTTTGGATCTTTATGCTTTATTATGGCACTTCTTTAATGTCTCTTGGCTGTTACAGACAGTTACTTGTTATGATTCAAATTCATGGTGATGAGATCTTTGGTTCATGTTATGAATGCTATTTCTTTGACTGACAGAGTTTGACAGATGGTTTCTTTGTCGGGATGGTTCTCCTTGCATACCACAGGTGTATTTCAAATGATTACAAGCCATTTGATTACATTCCTTGAACTCACATTTTTAAAGGCATTACAGTTACCTTGGTTTTGACATCTCATTTGTCTAATGTTTTTGGTTGTTTCTCATTCGAGCTTACACTTATCGACGTGAGAATGGCAGGGTCTTCTCGATCCATTTTGAAATGTCTATGTTTCCTATCGGCAAGACATTTCTGATGTCATGTTGATTTGATTTTACATATAGGTAGTTTTCGGTGTGACTTTCATGTGATTTTGGCGACAGAGGAAAGGTCTATCGACATAAGTATTTCTCACCGCTGAGAGGTCTTACCGAATGAGTCGAGTCTCACTGACTAATACATAAGTAGGTTCATCGGCGTAAGAAATCCCTATCAGCATGTTGTTTCATCGAGCGCTTTGTGTCTTGGCGACTGAAACAAGAAAGAACATTTTGGCAAGTGTTACACCGTCGGTATGTGGTCACAGTGAAATTGGTATGTCACACCGACCATCGCTGAAAAATTGTATATCGACATGAGTTTAAGGCTTCAGTGAAGGGTCACAGCGAAATTGTTATGTCTCACCGACCATATGCATGTGAACGTCTATCGGTGAGACATTCACATGGTTTCAGCGACCGAGGATGAACTTATCGGCAGGAGTTTTGTTATCGGGATAATGTCTTAGCGAACTCATCATGTTTCCCCAACTGGAAACAAAGGGTGCTCATTGGCAAGAGGTTTTTCTTCGTTGTAACGTCTTGGTGAACTTACTTAGTCTCACTGACCAAAGGAAAAGGAACATATCGGCAGGAGTGTTGTATTCGGTATGTGGTCTCACCGAAGACATATTGTCTCACCGACTGTGCACCGAAAGGTCTTATTGGAAAAGGTTGTGGTTTCGATGTAATGTCATAGTGAACCCGTCAAGTCTTGGAGACTAAGTCTTGAGGGGATTTCAGTGAAAGGTTGGTATTGTCTCAGCGACTCAAAGTGGATAAATTTTTTCGGTATGACATAGTGTGCTCTCTGAGAGGTCTCCCCAACATTGATATGTCTTGGTGATACATAAAACAAAAGGAACATTTCGGTATGACTCATGTGCATTGAAGAGAGGTCTCGGCGAGTGACCTTCGGTCTCGCCGATGGAACACAAAAGGTCTTTGTTGGCATAGGATCAATCTTGTCTCAGCGACACAGAAGATGGTTGGTGATTTCGGTATGACTCAAGCATTCTACGAGAGGTCTGTCTCATCGACACAGAAGATGGTTGGTGACTTCGGTATGACTCAAGCATTCTACGAGAGGTCTCCCCGATGACGGTATGCTATAGCGACACTCATAAGATAGAAGGCTCGTCGGCAAAAAAAAAAACCATGTGTCATGGCGACCAATGTGTATCATGTGGACTTTTGGTGAAATGTGGGGCAATCTACATAACGTCTCCCCGACAACAAAATGTCACAGTGACAAACAAAGAGATGAATGACAGTGATAAAGTTGCTTTCGGCATAGGTATTGAATTGTCATGGCGACATGTTGATCATGAGGGCTCTCGGCAAAACAAAGACTTGTCTACAAGATGTCTCTCTGAGATCAAAAGGCTATAGCGATAGTGAATGAAAAGAAAGGGCACGTCTCGGTGAGAAAGACTCTTGTGTCTCAGAGACTAAAACAAATATAACAGAAATGTGATGTCGGGGAAACATAAAATATCTTCGATATGGTTTCTCCCTGACGGTAGAAGGTCATGGCAATGCACAGGGACCAAAGGAGAGATCAACGTTATAATTGCCTTCGGCAGGACTATCTGGATGTCTCGGCAAATGACTAACAAACTTTGTCTTTGAGGTTGACATGTGAAACTCTTTGTATAGTTGTAGGCTGACATCATTGGTTGGCATCGAATCTCAGAGCGGTTACATGGCTGAATATTCTCTGAGAACTGGGAGGTTATGGTTCTCAGCTTGTGGGCAGTCGTGGTTTTGAAATAATGGATTATTTGCAGCCCTTTGGACAGGTGTTACTCTTGATTTTTGCCATCATCTACAGATTGTCATTATTCAGCTTTAGATTGTAAAATTGGCAAGTGAGTTTTAGATTCTGGTGAAAAACGCTTTCTCTGAAGATCTTCTGATTGATAGACATACTTGAAATGCATATAAAAAAACCAGTGTTGAAAACTGTGAAGGTGTTGTTGGCTTGTAATTCTAAGAGATAGTTATTTTGGCCGTATTAAGAGATGTATTGAAATACTCTGTATTAAAAATATGAAAAACAGAGAGTTATGAGCTTACTAGAAAACAGAGAGATCCTCTGATATTGTTATTGTTCTGACAATGATTTGAGGGGTTGGTGCTCCTTGAAATTGGTGTTTCAAAATAAGGGGTTGGTGCTCCTTTAAACTGGTGTTTCAAAATGAGGGGTTGGTGCTCCTTGAGTTGTTTCTCAAAAAATAGCCTATAAGGCATTGTTAACAGTGGTTTTTGAAGGTTAAGCTAGTAAGGCAGTTTAGGAGTGGTTTTTCTACCCTAGGAGGGTTTTCCACTCAGCAAAATCTTGTCTCTTTGTTCTTTTGTGTGCTCACCATTTTTTCTGTGTTGTTGTTTCAGTTCACTGTTGGGTTTATTAATTTTCTCAATTCTTTTTATGAATGATTACATTCAACTCATGAATGCATTAATCAGAGTAATATTGAGATCAAATCTGAGCTATGTTTTTGAATATGTGAAAATTGGTCAAATCTGTTAAGACACTGATTCACCCCCCCCTCTCAGTGTCATTTTAACTCCAACATAGATTTGGTATGGTTAGCATATGGGAGCTGAACTTAGGTGTGACTTTCCCTTAGCCAATTGCTTATTTGTGTGAGCACATACTAGCCACGTGCATATGTGTTTGTAGGGGCTCACCTAGTGGATGACTTGAGGTTCCACTAGTCCTTTTGAGCATGCGTTTAGTTTGCATAGTGGACATCGGGTTCCACTTGTAAATATTTTTAGGACAAAAAACATAGATCTGATCCACATTGCATTGGACAAATGGTTGAGGCTTGATCCACCCTCTTTTTCTTTTTCTTTTTCTTTCTTCTTTATGCCTTTAGCAGTGTGTGCTTGTACCTTGTTGTTGCTCCTTATACTATTCACACATTTTTTCTTTTGTGGCTATGTTGGTTTGTATTAGGATCTTGATCTTGGGGGCTTGCACAACCCTCTTGATCATTGTCACCTTATCTCACTAGCATTGGTACACTTGAACCCCTCTTGATGCGAGTTTTTCTACTTTAGTGTGAGTTTGAAGTAAGTTTCTCCTCTCACCATAGTGGGAGCTAAATATAGTGTATAAAAATGCATCCCTTTACATTTGCACACTTGTTTGGGCCCTCCTTGGTAAAAATAGGCTTCTTTATGCCTTATTTGGTCCTATTTTGCATCCACAAGCCTTATTTAATCATCTTTATGTGGATAATATTGACACTTATCTAATGACCAATCATAATTCATGTTTTTTGGTTGTGTGTTCTAGATCTAGTGATCTGGGACTCATACACCACCTTGGGCATATGGGTCCCACCTAGGTTTTGGGGCCTGATCCTGAATATGGAATAGAACTTAACATTTCTTGAAATTTGTGTCCCAAGCTTAGGCTATTGGGACTCATATGCCTCAACTAGCGTATAAGTCCTGCTTTAGCTTTGACCTATTTTGAATTCAATTATTGGTGGGATTTTAATCTCCTAGATTTGATGTCAACTTATATTGTTGTAATTTTAGGAAATTTGACATAAACAAGTATAAATACAAGGTTATTTCCCATAATATCTCCTAACAAGATCTAGGTTTTCAAGTGTTCAAGAATTATAGAAAACTTGTGATCAAGAGCATTTAAGTGAAAATTTTCAAGCATTTGGAGCATCATTTAAGATTCAAGCATCATGCCAAATTCATCATGCATCATGTGTGTTTTTGAGCTAACATTTGTGATGTAGGTGTTTCATTTTCAAGCAAGTATTCAAGAGAAAGTTTCATATAAACAATCAAGAGTCAAGATCTACATTCATGCTAGCAATTTCACATAAGATTGCAACCTTCACATCAAGGGTTTGGTGAGTTGCAATGTAGCATATTTTTCATTCATCATTCCTCCATTCTATTTCATTTCATTTCAAGGTTTGATTACCAAAATGGGGTTTGACCAAGGAAAACCCCTATCCACTAACAAAACAACATTTTTCTTCTCCACATGTGTGATTGTAGATCTAGGTGTTTTGAGACTTGAAGATCCTTTGAATACTTAGTTGCAAGATTGAAGAAAGTTGTCAAAGTTGTCAAGAAGTTTTCATCTTCACGAAAAATCACCTACAGGCCAAAATTCAGACTTTTAAACTCAGAGATTGAAGAAGAGAGAAGCTATAGATCACTAGAGGATATTAGAGTTTTATAAAAACCCTAATACTAGGACTAAATGGAAACCTTGGGTGTATGAGTCCCAGTATACCACTTTATAGAAATTTTCTGTAAATCCTGGTTAATAGTTGCGGATTCCAGATTTAGCCAAAAACCCTAAAATGGGACTAAATCGCCCAGTTTGGCACATGAGTCCCAACACACATCAAAAGTTATAATTTTATCATTGCAGACCTTGTTTCAGTCCTCTCTATTCTTCCAAGTACTTCTCTATTTGGTCTTAGTTTTTTGTTCTGATTTCAAGTTTCATTTTCTAGGTAATATAGTTAGATTTGCATATTACATTCAAATCTTTCTTTCTAAGCATTTTCTTAGTGGTGAACCCCCTTTAATCACATCTAAAGATCCATTTACAGTCATTCCCTCAATTGAATCACTTGGGTGAGGGATCTATAGGGTTTCCTTTAATGAACTAGATTAAAATAGGAAAGGAGGACCTATACCCCCCTTTTGTGTGTTCCATCTCCTAAAAGGTGGAGCACCCTATTTCCTTCGGTTCAGAAATATGACAAGAAGGACACATAAATAGATGGGCCTTGAATTTAAGAAATTATTTTGAAAAAAAACAAATTCATATGGTCCATGAAAGATAACTAGGCTCAAGAGAGACATGAACTAAAAGGTAGATGGGGACAAGAATTAAAAAAATGAGGAGATAGATAAGCTAAAGAAAAAAGTAGAAAAATTGGCACAAACTACCATTTAGTTGGTTGAATGTTGGCCCCTTGTTAGATTCTTTTCCTTCTATTTAAAAAAACAATGGTTGAGTTTTCAATACATGAGCATTTAATATGATTGATCTCCAGGTGTTAATACACCAAATTATTTTTTAAATGTCTAGTAGGGAAGCACAATTGAAATGCAAAGATAAATGTATGAGTTTTATGTTCATGATTTAATTATTCCCTTGAATTCTAAGTGGAACCCTAGCTTGTATGTTGGGGATGCGCACTTAAAGGAATTTTATTCACATGAGAATTTTGAAGAAGAGAAGTGAACAAATGAGAAAATATGTTGAATGTGACAAATCTATTCCTCTGAAGATTAGGGATGAGGCTAGAGATGCAAATGAAATTGTAGAGGAATAGCTGAAATTGGTAAAAATTCCTAAAGTAGCCAACACGGTTACTTATGATTAAGACATGGCATAAAAATTGGTAAATTTGGAATTTCCTCAAATAGGAAAATAATCATACAATTATTGCAAGTAGTGATGGTATGAGTTTAGACACTAGAGTTATAGAAAAAGAAACCATTTTTCAATGTACAAATTCAAGGTAATAATTACAACCATGTACAACTACATATATACTCAGCTAGATTGTTTTAACTTGGCTAGCTACAACTATCCTTTTATCCACGCCTATTTTGGTTTCCAATTCCTAGTCAAAAAGGTGACCAAGAACTTGAAAATTCAATGGAAGCCTCTGTTAGGATTTTCATCCAAGATGATAACAACAAAAACCTTGAGCTTCTACAAAAACACACTTGCACACAATGATCAACCTAATTCACATTATAGTTAATTTGAATGTACAATATAATCTTACCTATATAGGAAAGGAAGAGGCAATCCACCTACCATATGGATTGACAAGTGCCCCATGATGTGGCACAAATGAGTAGACTAGTGTCTTATAGGTGTCAACCTTAGGATCACTTGGAATGTGGAACCCAACAACCTATTTGACCAAGTCATTAGCCTTGATGCCAAGTGTTGAGTAACCTTTGAGGTGATATAGAAAGTATTCCAACCTCAAAAAGGTAGCACATGAGGTTTACCAAATAAATTGGTAATAGATCGAGAGGTCTAAAATGTTACACATTCAGTTAGAAAAGATGTTGTCTAACCTCATCAACCTAAGTACACTTAAGTATAGTTAATAGATAAATTATTTAGTCTAACACCTCCCCTTAAGTGATACTTGGGGAAATCACAAAAGTACGAATAGATAGAAATGGGTCTTGACTACAAGGCCATGTTAGGTACCCATGTACAAAGATTGAACTCATAAAGTGGGGTAAAGGATAAAACCTAGTGGGAACAAAAATCCTCTCTAAAAGAGAAATTGAAGGGTTTAAGACCTTCTGAAAAGATGTTCCATGATGATAGGAAGATGATTCAATGAAGAACCCTTGAAGCATGTAGAATTTGTAAACTTTTTCGATGATGAATTGGTGTCCATTGGAATCAATGAATCTCCAAAAATGTAGATCAAGATAAGAGATGCAAAACACTACATGAGTGAACATATAAACATTACTCAACTATCTAGACAAATTCAATCAAACTCTATGAAGTTGAAAATATAGATAGTTTTATGATTAGGAGTACTAGAATCTCATAATGTGATCCATTGAAACATTCCACCATATGAGAGGTCAAGATAGAAGGTTCATGAAGCCTCCCAAAAAGGAAAAATGAAAATCCCTCCACTGCTTCATTCAAAGAAGCATTATCATAACACATTATAGTCCCCCCTTTTAATGCTAAGAGAATAAGTAAACAAACTAAAATCAAGAGAGTGCAAGGAATATAGACATGTATAAGAAACTAAAAAAGGTGTACATCAAGGCACACATAAATGAGGTGAGAACGATGAAGAGCCATTGTTGTGATGCTAAATCATGAGGATCCACAACTGCACGATGTCAAATCAAGGCTCCACACACCCCCATTACACTGTATAATTCACTGTAAGTACAAAAATTCCTAGATTCCCTCCATATGGAACACACATTCAGTTTGAGTGTCGCTTTATATGAGTGCATTTACTATTATTATGAATGGGGTTATTCCCTAACTAATTCTTAGTGAGGACCTATTCACATCATTATAAGTTAACTTAGGAGTTAAGTTTCCTAGGTGTCATTTCCAAAAACTAGTTATAATGGGGTCATGTCTCATTAATTAGGTTATAGTTATCTATGCATTT
The DNA here is from genome assembly GCA_007258455.2 of Sequoia sempervirens. NCBI lineage: Eukaryota > Viridiplantae > Streptophyta > Pinopsida > Cupressales > Cupressaceae > Sequoia > Sequoia sempervirens. The sequence continues at coordinate 17,549,206 of VDFB02353493.1, read as the reverse complement.
AATATTTTACTTATACATTTAAACTATAAATTAGGCATTCAATGTTTGCATCTAAGGTGGTTATCCTACCTCCTCTCACCTTGCCTATATAAAAAAGGTGTTTGTACATTTGTAAATCATTCTAGATCAATTCATCATAGATAATCATTTGATCAAATTGTCTTCTTTCTCATGTTGCAACACTTTCTTGTTCATGTTGATGGTGTATTTCTTGGTTAATCTATTTAAGAATGCAGCTTCAAGTGGGTTATCGTTCATTCATATTTCCAACATGGTATTAGAGCTAAGGCCATGAAAATTCCATCTCAAATTAAAAAGTTGAGCTGAGGAGAAATTTATATTATAGTTTGAAGGGTTTACATCAAGGGATAGTTGTTGTCATTTGGGAGGCATCTAATTTTTTAAGCACATTGGGTCAGATTTGACCCCACCATTGTGATTAGGAGGTCCAAAAACCCTAGGAACACCTATCCAATCGTTGAAATTCAACATTTTCATCGAGAGGCCATTAGAGGTTTTTCGCAGCTAGTTTGGGAAAATATGTACTATATGGATCATATAGTTGCTGAAAAGAAATTCCCCTCCCTTCATAAGAAAATTTCTAAATTGACATATTGCAGGTTAAAAAAAAAATTGGGCTTCTAGAGTTTGTTATATAGTTTGGCAAAAAAATATTTTATTGGGGTTGATTTAATTTTGGCAGACATAAATATTTACTTGGCAAATATAATATTTTATTAGGATTTTAATTTTCTGCGGGCTCAATTTTATATTGGTCAAAATCTTTATTTTAGTTGGAATATATTTTTAAAAAAGGGGGTTTGAAAATTTTATTGTCAGCATTATTCTAATTGACAGATTTTAATTATCAAAGGAAACATTAAAAATTTGCAGTCAAATATTTATTTTTGCAAAGTTTGCAAGGGATGTTAATTATTTGCAAACCCGTGTCGACCCACTTGGAGTACTCCCCATGGCCAATCTATGTTATCCACCTAACCCCCAGATTCCACCCTTATCATTCATTTGAAGTTTTTTGACCAACATTCATTCTTCGGCTGCCAAAGTCTCCTTGCTCTTGCCACATTTCCCTTGGTGTCTGAGGGCTTGGCCTTTGGAGTGGCACCCCCGACCGTCGCCTTCTAGCCACCTCGCCATCATTGTGCCTGATGGTGCCCCATTATTTTTACCAGCCGATAGCCCTTGGTCATATCAACGGCTGAGGTCCTTTTTTTCCCTAGGTGCCTAATTTTTGCACCTATTTAGCTTGCACACCCAAATCAGGTAGATTTCTTCAACAGAGCATAACTTTTCACCACAATATTAGATTTTTTCCAACAAGATATCGACAAAAATATGGTTTTGTGTACTTTGCATTGATGTAGAGTATTTTTCCATATTTCATTGTGGGTACAAATCATAGCCAATTGAATTCAGTGCTTCCTTTTGGACTCCCAAACTCGTATCTTTTCACCAATTTGTCAAATTTTGGAGAGTCCAACAGCATTGTGAAGGTGATTTAGAGCTCTATCATTCTGTCTATCCACTTTTTAAGATTCATCCCTAGGTACATTCTATTATGTTTTTGCAATTTGAGGCATTTTCTTGATATCTTGGACATATTACAATTTGGAGAAGGTTTATTTGCATTGGAGGCTTCATTTTTAGTGGCACATCATATTTTGGGGGTTTTACAACAATTTCCATCAAATATATTTTCCTCTTTCTAGATTTGTATTTTGGCTCACATGGAAGAATCATGATTTGAGCTTCTTACTCATCATAGTTATCACACTTGGAAGGTGAAGATGAAGACGTTACTTTGGTCTAAGGGATTATGCTCTACCTTGAATGAGGAACAACTAGAATTCACTAGAGAATATGAGAAGTTTTCACATAAAAAAAAATGTGATGAGGCGATGGGATTGATTGCATTGCATGTTCTCGACTCTTTATTCTTCCACATTGAAGAGTGTACTACACCTAGATAGGTATGGGACATGTATAAGGATCTCTTTGGTTTTGTTAGTGATGTTAGATAATTATAGCGAGAAGCAGAGTTGGTAGCTCTTTCCACTGATTCCTTCCCTACAATTGAGGATTATTTGGTAAAGTTTAAGTATTTGTGTACTCAGTTAACGGGATGTGGGAAAGATAAACTGACAAGGAATGTATATTATTGATCTTGTCTAAGTTTAAGGGTGCATTTGCATAAATATTTCCATTTCTTTCTATTCCACTATGAATGGGTTAGGTGATAATTTTTTCATGCCACTATTTGAGACCTTTCATGAGAGATTGATTAGGGAACAATCCAAACTTAGTAAACACGATAGCTTTACTAAGTCTCATGCATTAATTACAAATCCACCTAAAGGGAAAGGGAAGAACAAGATTAAACCTAAGGCAAGATCTAGTGAAACTTCCACCACCTCTTCTAGAGAGGAGAAACCCAAGGAGAGACCCAAATATATTTTTTGTAAGGGTATTGAGCATAGTGAATAGGTTTTCTATAAGAAGGAGATACATGAGTTAAAAATTCTCTTGAAGGATTCACATCATATTCCCATTCCTTCTTCATTCACTAGTCCACATTCTTGTTCTTCCAAACATGAGGGAACTTCTCACACTGGGATTGTAAGGATTGCTATAGTACAGTTGAATGGTAAGGGTCATGATTTGATTAATAGTTTCGTTGATAGACCTAAAGGATGGATTATTCATTCAGGTACATCAAGGAACATTGCTGGCTCTTTTGATCACATTATTCTAGGGTCACTTAGAGCACCTCACTTTGATACAATCTTGACTGCCAACAATGATATGGCTTATGTAGTTGGTATGTGTGATGTTGATTTGGGTACATGGTGTGTCACTAATGTACTTTAATTATTGAGATGGCCCATAATATTCTCTCAATTTATCAGATTGTACAAGATGACAATATAATTGAGTTCATATCTGAGTCAATTTTCATTCAAAAGGAGATAGGAGAGCTCATTGTTGTAGGCTTGGTTGATCATCAGTCAAAGGCATATACCTTCTCCCACTTCTATCATAATTATGATCCTTATGTTCCTAATTCCCCTAATTCTAGAGTGGATAGTAATTCATATGATGGAAATGGTGGTTGGTTGTATTTGGCTCTTCTTTGTGTGGCTCCATCTCTCCTGCTTCATCTGAGTTGATAGTTACTATGAAGACTTCAACTAAGAATGATATATTCAGTTTTCCAAACTTATGGTTTCAAGATGGCTTTGTTTTAGGTATTACATACTTGGCTTCTTCTATAGGTTTGGAGGACGTGCTTGAGGGGGTAACTCTCCTCTTTTTTTATCCTACTTTGGAGGATATTCTTGAGTCTCCACATTCAATTGTTTCCACCTTGATTGGGGATCCTGATTTTGGTGAGACTTCCTTGGAGGCACTTGATTCTCTTAGAAACATTTCATTCATAAGGCTTCTTCCCTCTCATTTCATCATAGAGTTGGAATTTCTTTCACATATACCATTGGATTTATTTCTTCCTAGTGGGAGACATGTTATTTTTTTTCATTGGATACTCTTTTGGCTTCAAAATCTCTTTAGTGGTTTTGACGATGCTCCATTCAGGAGGAGCAATCTAGTCTCTATCTTTCCCTTTATTGGAGGGGTCATTGTATTGTATTATTGTGATGGATGTATTTCTATGGGGATATTGATGTTGAGACTTTCACTCATCACTTCCATTACTTGTACATTATTTTCTTTAGATTTGCATTATCTCTTTTTTGGAGATGAGTTTTTTTCCATGTGGTTATATCCTTTTTCTCCATTTGTAAGAGATTGCATTTTCATTTGTACATGGGTAGGTCTAACATGGCCTAGTAGCCAGGACCCATCTTTGCATATTTGCATCATTTTAATAATAACTACACTCCCTAAGTTGCACTTACAGGAGGTGTTAGTGTGAATGTGGTTATTTCGTAACTAGTTCTTAGTGAGGACCTATTCACATCATTATAAGTTTACTTAGGAGTTAAGTTTCATAGGTTCCATTTCTAGAAACTAGTTATAATGGGGTTATGTCTCATTAATTAGCTTATAGTTATCTAAGAATTTAATATTTCACTTATGCATTTAAAATTATGCATTAGGCATTTAATATTTGCATCCAAGATGATTATCCTATCTCCTCTCACTTTTCCTAGATATAAAAAAGGTGCTTGTATATTTGTAAATCATTCTAAATCAATTCATCATAGATCATCATTTGTTCAAGTTGTCTTCTTTCTCATGTTGCAACACTTTCTTGTTCATGTGGATGGTGTCTTTCTTGGTTGATCCATTGAAGATTGCAACTTCAAGTGGGTTATTGTTCATTCATATTTCCAACATTTACAAACAATTTTTTATTATGAGTTCTTTGAAGCTTATGACCTGAGGTGGATTAAGAAGACATATGCCTTACAAAACTCAAAAAATGATATTATGATCTTGGATGAAATTCCTAACAGCCTCGAGTTTGGGAAGATTCAAGATAGGAGATGATTATACCTAAAACAAAATGAGTGATCTACTAACCCAATTAATTTTAGAGAGATTTTTTTGATTTATATGTAGAAACTGCATACAAGCAATATATTAAGTTGGGGTATGATGAATCCCAAAAATAATCATCATATACTCCTTATCCCCTATTTTGACTTACACTTCATACATGTTTACATCATATGAATAGACCTTTCCATTAAAATGTCATTTTTTATTAAAATACCTTAATAAAGAATTAGTTTAATATGTACCAGGGCTATCTATTAAATATTGCATATTAAAAGTTGTTATTTTCATAATAATATATAATTTCTTATTTTAGTTGTGATAAGTGGCACATGCACGAGTTGTTTAAAGAAAAAAAAAGTGATTTTAGTAGGGTTAGCCAATTTCTTATAGGAACTAGGATCTACTACCTATAATTGAGGCTATAGTTTACCCATATATGTGGTTATAACATTGTCTATATTAAAGTGGTGGATGTATAGTTTTTGAAAGATGAACTTTTATTTTTCTCATGAATAGATAGAGCTCAAGTATTTATAGTTGAATAAGTCAATCAACTCATCCATATTCTTCTCAATAAATTCTTCATCACTCTTCTCTAAGAGAATGCATAATTACTATAATAATATTTGAATGGGAATATGACTCTTACATATATATGAACTATTTTCTAGTGTAATAATTATTTTTTAAACAATGCATCTTGTCTACATGTTTGTGAGTTGCAAGACTAATCTAAACAGTAGTAGTGATATTTAAAAGCAACAATAATAATAATAAAGTATAAAGTGAATATTGAGTATAGTTTTGAATTTAATCTAGTTTATTAAAAGCAATATAAGATTGAGTTCACATCCCATTGTTCTTCTCATTTTATAATTTGTTGTTAGTGTTTCAATTACTTTGATTTAGTTACTATTCAACTAAGAGGAAGGGCATAAGGTATGGTTTTACCCAATGAAAGGCCCAAATGAAATGGAATATATATAGGTCTTTATCTTGAATAGCTTAGATATTTGTATTTATAATTAAACATACACTTGTAAAAATTTAGTGTGATATGTTAGCCTACAATAGTAAGCTCATTTGTGTAAGGTTCAATTTTTTTATTTATTTTAAGAAATACTTTCAATTCTATCTTATATTTGAATTATGCATTCTACTCCTAACAAGCATTTAATTTCCTATAGATCATGTTATTTATTTATTTCCTTGTATACAACATTAAAAACTCAACTTCTTAAGAATATAATGATATTCATATAGTATTTCTATAGTGCTAATAGATACCTCCTTGGGTTAATATTTTTAAATTAAGTTTCATCATGAACTAAGTGGTTATTTAGCTAGCAAAAAGTCTATCCTTGGAGTTTTGTGCAATATTGTCCTACACTTAGTTTAATTGGGGATTGTATGAACCAAGATCCTAATACTAGCAAAATACAAAGAACAAACACATTAGAAGATTGAAATGCAAGTTAGAATCTAAGTTCCCCATGAAATCCATTTACAAAGCTTAAATTAGGAATGTTAGGGAAATTTAGGGCATCTCAGAGAAACCTCCAAGAATAGTAGTGCCTTCGGTAACTTCAATTTCAATAAGATTACCTCAAAGACACAAACAACTATGTCCTAAAGCTGAAATAGACACAGTTCATTTCCCGCATTAATCCTTCTGAGAGAAGCACATGTAAATTCAACAACAAGCAACAACACAGATGAAAGCTAAGACAAAAAACTAGAACACAAAGATTTACGTGGGGAAAACCCTTTCAGGTAAAAAAACCCCACACTCCAAAGATCGAGCCATTGTATTATTCAGCAACTGCAGGTTACAATACAATTCAGGCTCATAGCCTTTTTAGAGATTGCATCTTGTTCATTCTGGATACAACCTAGTAACCAACTCTCCCTCAGAACATTTCCTGATCAACCTCTCAAACCAAACAATCTTCGTATTGTTACAATACCCTCACATAGTATACAGTATAGATCAACATGAGAGATGAACCATGGCATTCAATCCTTGATTAGGAGAGAATTTGGCAGCATAATCCTACCTCTCACTTCCTCTATTTCAGCCTCATGGCCTCGCCCTTCCAGCGAGCCACTCGGCCCTCACTCTATCGCTCACCTGTATCAAACATTTGTTCATCAAACTGAACATCATCTACAATTCCAAAGTATATCCATGTCATCTCTGTCTATTGAACTTCCTCACAGAACGGCCAAAACAGACTAACATCCAACGGTTCCCATTCGGATTCTCTGATTGGTCGAAGACACACCACGTAGGATGATCTCCCAATTGGTCAAGGGCATTTAACCTATATTGGCATGTCGGTGAGACACTAACCGTGTCTCCCCAATGCCAACACAACCAACATTTGATATCGCCAAGAGTTGTCCCCATCGGCAAGAGGTTACACCAAGCCCACACGTTGCATCGACTTTAGCATTCACATCAGCAAGACTATCGCTATTGCCAGGAGATCATACTGAGGTTCCAAAGTTATACCAAAACCACTGACGTCCATTGCATTCCTATCGGCAAGAGTTTCCTCATCAACAAGACTCATACTGATGCTCACAAGTCACATCGATCTCAACATTGCCATCGACAAGACTACCGCAGTTTTCCAAGACTTCATACCAAAGTCTTCAAGTCATGTAGACATGAGTATTTCATTCAGTGAGGCAATCGTCTTTTGCCAAGACATCACACTGAGCTCTTCATGTTATACCGAAACATCCCAGTCGGCAAGACTTATCGCTATCGCCAAGACATCATAGCGAACACAACATGTCACCCCAAAGACCACTATCGGTGAGACATCAACAGTCGCTGAGAGATTATACCAAATGCTCACACCTTTCGGTGAGAGAATCAATTGTCGGTAAGACTTCTTACCGAGGCTTCCATGTTATCCCAAAACCACTGTTCGCCAAGAGTCACACCGAAGACATCCGATAATCGGTAAGACTTTTCGCTATCAATGAAACATCACAGCGAAGCAAGTCTTTCAGCCAAGGGTCTCCCCGATGTCTTCGAGTGTTACATTGTTGCCAAGACAAACCTTCATCGCTAAGAGTTCTTCCCGAGTGTTCAAGTCACCCTGATGACTCCAAGTATATAGCTGTCGGTGAGACATCTCCCCATCACCAAGAGTTCCTACCGAACCCTTATGTCACACTGATGACTCCTATCAGTGAGACTTCTCTTGTCGGTATGAGACATATCGAATTCCCAAGACTCTCCTCGAAGACATCTTTCGCCACAGGTCTCCCAAAAATCTGCTATGAATCAAACTGTCGGTTAGACATCTCCCAGTCACCAAGACTTCATACCGATAGGAGCAAGTCATACTGATTACCACATCGGCTAGACAGACCAAAGGTCATGCTGATATCGGCAAGACTTCCTATCATCGTCGAGACATCATTCTGAAAGTCCAGGTTATGCCAAAGGTTTCAGATGCTGATCGCCAAGACATTTAGGAGGTCACAGCGATAGTCTAGGATCAACTAGTAGATCGGCCAGACATCTCCTCAGTCTCACCAAAATTGCTCACAAGAAGTTTCAGCCTGTGGGATTGAGGCACATAATTCCAACAATCTCCCACTTGATGAAGATCACACAGGCACCTCCAAAGCAACTAGAAACTAAGATCACACTAGCTCCACCAGTTCAGACTCTGCAATACTTAAAACACCCAATCAACAAGATTGCACAGAATTAGTTCATCGGACAATCTGCAACAAATACCAGGCATCCAACTGCAACTCACTTTCCAACAAAGCAACCAAAATGCAACTGATTGCAGCCTTCCAGGAAACCACATAGATCTAAAAAACATGCTCTCATGCTCCATCAAGACTCCTGCACCAACATCCAAGATGTCCACCATTCAAGCAACAATCTCTGTCATCTTCCAATATGCCACCTATGGAAGAAAGAACACGCCAAGGTGAATAAGCACCATTCTAATGAACATAAGCAAAAGATCCTAGTGATATCAACAACAAGATACTGCTACCACTTCATTGTTCTCAAATGCTATACAGAAGCAATATCAACTTCAAAGCCTCAAATAGAACACAACCGTGAAGTCATTCTCCAGAAACAAGTCAAAAAAAATAGCTAGAACAATAATCAGAATGACTGCTTCCATCCAACTGATAAACCCACGTGACTAAAAATAGCACCCACAGCTTGTGCTATTCCATCCAATCTCACATACCTTAAAGGTATCAATCATTAGTAAACTCATGCTGCTCAAAACCAACCCATCAATAGTGAATGCAAGCTCCAAGTGCCAACCAGTCAAAGAAGACAAAACACATACAGGAACTCCCACTGTTCGAGTAATCCAAAGACATCACAAGTCTACCAATTACAACACATAGAAAATGTAACCATGTAGTACCAAGGAAATATCCACAATGACATGCACAACCTACAACAAACTGTTACAAGAAACATTTCTCTCACCACAAACCTTCACGGCCACAGAGAGAAACTTTGCACATCATATTCTTGTAGAACATCCTCCTATATACACTTCTAACAACCAGATGTGTCAAGAATGATCTCCTTCTCATCCCAAAATAAAATCCTTAACAACATCCAACTGTTCAATCACCAAGATCAAACCAACTTCTAATATCATGTAATCAACATGGATGTAAGCCTCTCAAAGAAGATCAAGCTAATTCATTCCCCATTTCAGGAAATCAGCCCATACATCATCTCCTACCAATTCTCATCAGTAAAACACACAACACAAAATCTCAAGGAGATAAACAAGTCGTACAACTTCCACTATGAATCCTCTAGAACCCATAAACAACAATTCAAGATCCATATCATGAAAGTGAACAGAAAACCACATCTAAAAAATATAATGGGCCAAATACCTCTCAGATAGACTGCCGAGTAGACCAAGAGTGGGAACGAGAATACTTCTTCAAGATATGCAAGTCATCATGACTAATCCAAGAGCAATCTCCTCATAGGTCTCTTATTGAACTCACATTCAACCAAGGTGTAGGCTTCTTGGAATTTCTACTAAAAAAATTCATCAAGAATACCAATCAACAACACTTCTCTCATAAGAGAAAAACAACCTCACCTTATTCTCCATGTATCCATGAGTGCTAGCAACCAATCATCTCATGCTAAAATTCAATTGCATTACTATCAAGCACCACCAACACCTCAGCCAAAGACTCCAAGCATCCTCCATGGATCCAAGATGTTGCACATCTTCAAATAATGTCCATGCAAAAGAGAAAGAACCCTTCTGCAACAATAGGATCTAAAAGCTCCCCCTTGAAACATTTGCAACACTAAAGAAGACCATTCACCACCATGTGATGAACCCACAGTCACTACTAAAGCTCCCACTGAAACGTGACATCCGAGCTCTCCAAGAATCATGACCACCTGCTTCAGGTTCCCATAATCGACTATTCAGGTACTCAAACAATATCCATCCTCTCATCTCAAAGCAATCACACCAATGCACAAGTGACCACATACAAGGCCAGCTAATAAGTCTGCACATGCAAAGAATCAACCTTGTCAATAAAGACAGTCCACATCCAAGTTATCTCACTGTAGCCAATGGGTAGCTAATCCACCAACTGCATAACTTGTAGATCACAAACATCGAACATGCAAACCCATCATAGCATTGGAAACTGCAACATTGAGATTTCAAAGAGAATAACCACGTAGACAACATGACTCAAAACACTAGATCACACCAAACTTGATTTGCCAATCATGTCCACAATGAGCACCATAATCAAGGAACCCACAAGCACCACCACAAGAACGTTGAGTGAAAAATCACGTACCAACACTCCCATGTAGAGAAGAAAAAACACCTCCTCAAACCATGCACAAAGCATGCATGCAGAACTGTAACTATCTCATCCAGTAACATCCCAAAAGTTGGGCTCTAGAAAATAGCTTAATCAACAACTCAATACCACAAGTTTTGCTTAATCGTGTAAAACTTGCAAAACCACAGAGCCATGCACATATAAAACATCCTTAAAAAAGGAAACAACAGTTCAAGAAAATCCAGGCCCCTTTCAGGCCAACCCTAAAAGCACCAACATGTACATGCATCCAAGAAAGAGAGAAATGCTATTTTAGAATCTTGCAAATCATCTAATGATTAACTCCATAGCCTTTATGTATTTGAGGTTAATAGGAAACAGTGCCTTCCAACACCAGGAAACACCACCTAGCATAAGCACTCTCTTCCATGGCTGAGAAACAAACTAGGCTTCTCCATATCATCAAGGAGCCTCTTAGACAGACACCTAATATGAAAGCTTTACTGCTACACAACCATGGAGTAAAGAAATCCACCTCATACACCAAGGTTATACCGCTACCAACCAGGAGACACAGATCACAACAAAACAACATGATCAACTCCCTTTTCCATCTCCACCATCCCTCAAGCTGTGTGCTGTCTCCAAATATCACAAGACTTCCACTCAACAAAGGATCAATAAATCAGTCCATTCCTCCAAATTTCCTCCAATCTATCAAGCTAAGAAATCTTCACAAGAGAAATACCCAAAAATAGCAACCAAAAGATGGCTCTCATACCACTTGTTAGGGAAATTTAGGGCATCTCAAAGAAACCTCCAAGAATAGTAGTGCCTTCGGTAACTTCAATTTCGATTAGATTACCTCAAAGACACAAACAACTATGTCCTAAAGTGGAAACAAACACAGTTCATTTCCCACATTAATCCTTCTACGAGAAGCACATGTAAATTCAACAACAAGCAACAACACAGATGAAAGATAAGACAAAAAACCAGAACACAAAGATTTACGTGGGGAAAACCCTTTCGGGTAAAAAACCCCACACTCCAAAGATTGAGCCATTGTATTATTCAGCAACTAAAGGTTACAATACAATTCAGGCCCATAGCCTTTTCAGAGATTACATCTTGTTCATTCTGGATACAACCTAGTAACCAGCTCTCCCTCTGAACATTTCCTCATCAACCTCTCAAACCAAACAATCTTCATATTGTTGCAATACCCTCACACAGTATACAATACAGATCAACATGAGAGATGAACCATGGCATTCAATCCTTGATTAGGAGAGAATTCGGCAGCATAATCCTGCCTCTCACTTCCTTTGTTTTGGCCTCATGGCCTCGGCCTTCCAACCAACCACTCAGCCCTCACTCTATCGCTCACCTGTATCGAACAATTGTTCATCAAACTGAACATCATCTGCAATTCCAAAGTATATCCATGTCGTCTCTGTCTGTTGAACTTCCTCACAGAACAGCCACAACAAACTAACATCCAACAGTTCCCATTCAGCTTCTCTGATTGGTTGAAGACACACCACGTAGGATGGTCTCCCAATCAGTCAGAGGCATTCAACCTGTATTGGCATGTTGGTGAGACACTAACTCTGTCTCCCCGATGCCAACACAACCAACATTCGATATCGCCAAGAGTTGTCCCCATCGGCAAGAGGTTACATCGATCCCACACGTTGCATCAACTTCAACATTCACATTGGTGTGACTATCACTATCACCAGGAGATCATACCAAGGTTCCAAAGTTATACCAAAACCACTGACATCCATTGCATTCCTATTGGCAAGAGTTTCCTCATCGGCAAGACTCATACCGATGCTCACAAGTCACATCGATCTCAACATTGCCATTGGCAAGACTACCGCAGTTTGCCAAGACTTCATACCGAATTCTTCAAGTCATGTAGATGTGAGTATTCCATTCGGTGAGACAATGATCTTTCACCAAGACATCACACCGATCTCTTCATGTTATACCGAAACATCCCAATCGGCAAGACTTATCGCTATCACTAAGACATCATAGCAAAAACATGTCACCCCGAAGACCATTATCGACAAGACATCAATAGTCGCTGAGAGGTTATACCGAATGCTCACACCTTCCGGCGAGAGAATCAACCATCGGCAAGACTTCTTATCGAGGATTCCATGTTATCCCAAAACCACTGTTTTCCAAGAGTCACACCGAAGACATCCGATAATCAGCATGAATTTTTGCTATCGATGAAACATCACACCGAAGCAAGTCTTTCGACCAAGGGTCTCCCCGATGTCTTCGAGGGTTACATTGTTTCCAAGACAAACCTTCATTGCTAAGAGTTCTTCCCAAGTGTTCAAGTCACCCCAATGACTCCAAGTATATAGCTGTCGGCGAGACATCTCCCTATCGCCAAGAGTTCCTATCGAACCCTTATGTCACACCGATGACTCCTATCAGCGAGACTTCTCTTGTCAGTATGAGACATACCGAATGCCCAAGACTCTCCCTGAAGAAATATTTTGCCATAGGTCTCCCCGACATCTACTAGGAATCAAACCGTCGGCCAGACATCTCCCAGTCACCAAGACTTCATACCGATAGGAGCAAGTCATACGATTACCACATCGGCCAAACATACCAAAGGTCACATTGATATCGGAAAGACTTCCTATCGTCGCCGAGACATCATTCCGACAGTCCAGGTTATGCCGAAGGTTTCAGATGTCGATCGCCAAGACATTCAGGAGGTCACAGCGACAATCCAAGATCAACTAGCAGATCAGCCAGACATCTCCTCAGTCACACCGAAATTGCTTACAAGAAGTTTCATCCTGTGGGATTGAGGCACACAATTCCAACAAGGAAAAGAGATGAAGAAAACAATAAGAAAACAATAAAAGAGGGATTGAATCCTAATTAAACAAGCAAACTCTTGATCCCATGGGGGAATTGGTGCCAATTTGATGTGAAAATTGGCCCTTTCCCAACTCCAATGATGCAATGTTGATGATTTGTTGAAGAGAGATCCATTTTGTGAAGATTCAATGAAGCTCCATGATGAAAAACCTACATAACCTAGCTAAAACTTGATGAAGATTGATGACAATTGCTATGCTTGAGAATGGATTTGAGTATAATGACTTTGCTCAAATTGTGGATGATCAAAATGAAGGATGAACTCTCTATTTATAGAAAGAAAGAGTCGAAGATTGAAAGATAGGATGAATGTGGGATAAAAGATAAACCAATGAAATGATGCCACTTGTCAACATGTGAGAGGATAAAGGTTGAGCACATTTTGATCAAAGCGCAAGTTTGAAATTTGAATTTGAAGAAGTGACATGTTTAGGGGGGATGAAAGAAGAGAGTTAAATGCCACTTGGCTCAAAGAAAGGACATGTAAGAGGCACTGAATGCCTTGTTGGATGTACATGTCTATTTGGTTTAAAATTTGAAGAATATTCCCACTTGGATGCCTTTTTTAAAGTAAATAGAGATTTAATAAATCAAATAAATTGATTTATTGTGCAAGTGGGAAAAGCTAGAGGATGTGACATGCAATTAGATTAAACTAATTAGGTTTTGATCAATTTAAGAGGAGATTAGGTGATTTGACTAATTGATTTACACTTGTGGGTTGAAATAAATCAAAAAGAGATGAAAATGATTAAGACCTAGTTAAATAAATATTTTGATTTATTTAACCAAAGGGGGTGATGTTTGATTAAATTAAATAAATGTTTGATTTATTTAATTTAATAGAGGAACTATAGATATTTAATTAAATAAAATGAATTATTTAATTAAAACAAATATTTAGGAATTAATTAAATAAAATGGTTTATTTAATTAACAAGAGATAATGACTTAACACTTGATAAAATTGATTTATTTAATTAAGAGATGAAATGTGATGAATTTAATCAAATAAAGGTTATTTGATTAATTTTTTAGAAAAGGGGATGATTTAGGACAAACTAGTGTTAGTAGATCAAGATCAGATGTGTGATATCAATCAGTATATTTTTCGTATCTACATTTTTCCCCTCTTTGAAGCAACGTACTTGCTGCATTGGTTCAAAGAATAACCTTACCATGATGAAAAATAAAAAATTCTTTTATTTTTTGGATGCCTCACTATTGCCCTAGCGAAAAGAATTACGTTGGTATAATGCCCCCTCGAGAGATCAGGAGAAGAGGTTTGATTTGAGGGTCAATCTCTTGACAAGGAGATTCAAGATCAGTTCAACTCGAATATCCTTAAACCTAGATCATACCAAGGAGTTAGGATTTTAAAAGGTCCAATTACCTTATTGTTTGATAACACACTTAGATACGATGCATCAAGGTATAAAGAACTAGGATGGCATTGTACCTAGTGTGATGGACTTTGACTCGACAAACAGATAGGAGTATTCTTGTTCACACTTGACATACAGAAACCTTGCTAGGACACACTTTAGAAGTTTCAAACATCTCAGACCGAAACATGGAAAGGTATAACCTATCAATGCAATAGTCAACAAGCTGTCCAAAACATCCTCCATACATTTCTAACAAAGCAAGTATTCACCAAGTTATATTACAAGAGCGTCCAACAAGCACAACAGACAAAAGATAATGATCATTGCTCCATTCCTATTTCTCTAAATCCTCTGTTCAGATATCATCGAGAGGTCCTTGGAATGAGTGCAATAAGATAAGTCAAAAGACAAAGATAAAGTAAATAAACAAGTTGGTGTTCTTCAATACCGCTAACCAAAAGGGAATGTGCTTTCAAGGATAAGAATCGAAACTATTGCCAAAAGATAATGCCCATTATAGGAAGGATACATTAGGACATGTTAGTGGATGGCGACACATCATTTCTTTTATCCAAAGTGTTCTTTATGATAAATAATGCCCTTTGTAGGAAGGATACATCCTAGAAAATGATGTTATCAGATGATTGATATGGGATTGATTGGATGATAGGCTATCATCATAAAGAATTGATCAACTTTTTTACGTACTGACTTAAACCTAAGACTTGACGTTTTGAGTTTTACTTTTAACCTGCTAGACTTGTTTAAAATTGTTTTACCAACAGTTGGGGATGACAATCGTTTATTATGAGTGATGTTATTGCGGACCGTGCAAGTGAGATGAGATAGATGAATTTTTTCAAATATTTGGATGTTTTTGACATTTTGAAATGTTTTGAGGCTATTTTTGGTATTTTTGAGATTTTACAAATGTTTTGATTTTTGATTTTTTGAATGTTTTAGGGTTTTCTGAGATTTTATGAATGTTTTTGGATTTTGATGTCTCGGGGGTTGATCAAATATTAACTTTTCCTATGTTTAAGCTCAGAGACGACGTAGTTCGGATACCATGTTTTTGATTTTTTTTGACTTTTTGATTTTTTTTGGATTTTCTTGATATGTTTTGGATTTTTTGGATTTTTTCGCATGATTTTGACAATTTGGATATGGATATGTGTGATGATATCAGTGCTCTATTTAAGATTTTGTTGAAGACTAAGCTAAGGTTGACTAATCAAATCAATGGATTGTGATGATGATAACATTGTTGAGGATACACAACAATGCAAGGATAGTGTTACACAACACAAGGATTAGGATGGATATCCCAAGATGATGAGGGATTGATGATGATAAAATTGTTGAGGATACACAACAATGCAAGGATAGTGTTAAGAAATACAAGGATATCCCGAGATGATGATTTTTTAAGGGATTTGATTGATTAGGATTGATGAAGCTTGGTTTGGAACAAAAGTTGTTTTGGATGATTTGATGAGATGTTTCAAGTGAAAATTAGATGCAACTAATATAGATTGTTTGGATTGATGTTTGATGAAATATGAAGCTTGATAAGGAATGTCTTCTTGTCAAAATGTGCCATGGGCTAGTGATTTGGTTTTTTGCTCACAAGTGGTGGACCAATTTGATTTCACATTTTCCAATGTTCAGATCACCACATAAGTTGGAGGATATATATCAATATTTATTCCCCGAAGCAAGATGTAAATATCTGCCCCTAGTGTCTAGCAATGTATGGAATACCATGGATGGATGCTTGGATAGGTGTATGGATGGAGGGATATGGACTATCTTGCGATAAGATAAGGTGTTCGAACAGAGGATGCTCATTTGGATAATGCTTCATGGCTTAGATAATGCTAGGTAGGATAGGATCAATGAAAATGACCCATGTCAAGATGTTTACAATAAGTAAGTGTAAAGTGTGTACCAAACTTTCATCCAGGTCAAGATAATTTGGACTATGGATGCAAATGGATAAAGATGGATTGGATAAATGGTTCATGGATGAATGGATTTATTATCATGGCTAAGATGGATGGAATGTTGGATTTATTATGGATGGGATGAGATGCTTCCACCTGAAGTGGTACACATAGATGCTCGATTGTACACATGATGCCTGTTTGCCAGGTTTTCATCATGGCACCTGTCCAAAGTGCCACCATAGTGGTTTTCATTAGAGGACAATTTTTTTCTTTACTATTTTTAATCCTTTTTCTAATTTTTTTTTGGATTTTCATATTTTTTGATTTTTTTGGTTTTTCCTAAAAGATTTTAAGCTCATGCTGAATCACCTTGTGGTGTTGATGTAGATGCTTCTGTCATAATGTGTCATCGATATCCTACTTGAAGAAGCTTCTTTTCCAAGATACGTGTACTTGAATGCAACTTTTGAGATTCCTGATATGCTTTATTAATACCAAAGTTAACTCTATCTCTATGCGCACATCACGATAGAGTGCCTTCTGAATCCTTATGATGAAGAGCCATTGCCAATACATGGTCAATGTGAGAATTGGATATCATTCGTGGAGGCATGGATGGAGTGTGTTTAGGGATAAAAGATGGATTGGTTGATAGTTTGGAACCTTTGACTCTCCAAACTTGGGAAGATGAGCAATGATGGGTGGATACGAAAGTGTATGTGGAATTAGGACCAACTGCTTGATATACTTTTTACGTCACTTGAGAAGCCTTCTTTTTCCTTTGTGGACATCTTTGATGGATACTTTTCCCTTTTCTATTTTTCCCCATAGTTTCTTTGACTAATGGAGTTTGATAGGGATAATCTTTCTTTGTATTTTTTGGTATCCATATGTATTTGTTTTGTCCAATGTGCTTCTTAGCTTCTTTTTCTTTGATAACATTCTTTGTGCTTTGATTCAAAACCTTCTTTTGATGTTGGTCCCAATTCATGGATGGGGTGATGGGTGGATGAAGATTCATGATGTGGCTGGTTTTAGTATTGGCATATTTTCCATCATAAGGACTCTTCATGCCCGCTATGTTGATGTTTTCTTGAGACAAAGTTTCCCCCAGTATGGTGGTAGTGGCACCTTCGTTCCTTGATTCTGCTTGTTTTCATATGTCTTGTTTAGTAAGCATGCTTTGGTAAATGTTTAGTGTAGATGATGTTGTTTCAATTTGTTGCTTTGCTAACTCTGGAATGTCCTATTCTTTCTAACCCATTTCTTTGAGTTGATAATGTTGTATATCTTCATACATGATGTCCTCAGTATGAATTTGGGATATATCTGATTCTGATGTTGATAACTTTGTTTGACTGTAGGAATCTATAACTTTCTCTTTTAGTGTAATAATAGCAGGAGTAAAGGAATCTTGTTCTGAATGAAGATCATCTATGTTTCCATCCATAGAAAGCATCTCATGGGTAGATGGAGGAGTATGTGCTATATGGATATGATCATCATGTATAGATAGGAGAGTGTCCATTAGATCATTGTAATATCTTAGAGATATGAATTCTTGATCTTGAATGATTTTAGAATTGCTTTCAACATGCTTTGGATCAAGTTCTTGACATGGGTCAATTTCAAAGGATGGATTGCTTATAAAGGGTTCTTGGATGGGAAGCAGCACAATATCCTCTTGATCTTTGAGTGAATTTAGATTGATCAAGTGTTGAGTTGAAGATTCCTTCAATATAAGGAATCATGAGATCGAAGGATGTCAATATGTCTTGGAAAGGACCATTGCTAGACTTTGGTGAGAGATGTTGATCATGCTTTAGAATAAACTTTTGAGATATGTCCTCTAACTCATTAGGTAAGGTTGATAAATCATTGATTATAGGATCAAATAATGTTAACACTCCTTGAAATAGATCATTGTCAGATATTGTTGAGGGATTCTTATTATGATAAAAAAAGTGACTCTTGATGTATGTTGATTTGATCTTCGGATGAGGTAGAAACATCTTCCATGTGCTCGTTGATGGATAGGTCTTGATCATGTGATCGTTGACTTAGATCGATACATGGAGTCGTTAACATTTTGTTGGGATTTTGAACAACATTTTCTTGTTGGGCTTGGTATTGGGCTTGAGCTTGTGCTTGCGCTTGAGCCTGGACTTGTGCTTGTTGGGCTTGTAGTGTGGCTTGGGAAACTTTAGTAGCTTGTGCAACTTTTTGAGTAGCTAGTTGTGCAGCTTGTCATATTTGGTTTTGTTGGAGTGCCTTTTGATAAGGAGCTTGTTGAGCGGCTTGCAACACAATGTTGTATTGGTGTGATGTGTTTGGTTTGGGTGGTGGTGGTGGCAGAGGTGTGTTTCGAATAGTTCTTGTTGTGGTGATAAGAGGTATCATCGTATTGATGATTGGGATTTGAGTGGTGGATGGTGTGATCGATATGGTTAGTCCTTGAGAGACCATGTTTTGAGGGATGATAGAAGATATGTTGGTTTCTTGTGCTATGGGGATGGTTGCAATTTTTTGTTGCATTTTCAATGGTAAGGGGTGAGGATTTGGTATGATGCCTTGATTTATGGTTGGGGGGATGTTTTGGATGAGTGGTGGTAGTGAAGGTAGCCCCAAACCAAGAGGTGATACAGATGTTAACAGAAAGGGTGAGAGTCATGGGAGAGTGAGTGGCATGCTCCCTTAGGGAAATGATGATGATGCTAGATCAAAAATACCGACTTGTACAAATAAGTCACCTTCTCCTTGTGAGGTCTGATCCGTAAAGCGGAAGGGATCTATGACAAATGTTGCTAAGTGATTATGAACAAAGGCATAAAAACATCAACAATGAAGTAGCAGGAACATTAATCAGAGAGAATTCAAAACATAGAAACAAGAGAGTGTAAAGAAGACACCAATTTGATTACGGAGTTCACCACAAACGTGACTACTTCTCTGGGATGAGCTCAATCGAGTGACCAATCTATTGAAATGTTCTAAAATGGTAGTACAATCTCCACTGGAGCCTCTTGCAAAACTGCTTTACAATATCTTGTAGCCTTTCCACAAAGTCATACAAAAGTCTCTCACTCACACCCCTCTCAAAAGCTCTCAAGGCTAGGGATGATACACAAAGAGTAAGGAAACTGACTCTGCCTAAAGGATCTACTACAAGATTAGAACATCATTCCATCGCAACTCAAATATTCTCCTAATTCCCTCTAAAAATTCTCACAAAAAGTCTCTCAAAGACTAAGAGAATGGGATGGAGAGTGATCAACTCCAAATGTGACGATTGAGTTGAATTGAGTTAGATGAGTTGGATGAGTGAGGAAGACTCTCCTAGTCTCCCTTTTATACTTGAAGTTGGGCCTATTTGGTTAAAACCAACAATTTTGGAATTTTCCCCTTAAATAGAAAAATAAAAACTAATTCCCCCATTATAATAAAAAAACAATAACCCCTTTATAAAACTCCATCTGTATTTTGTTTGAGCCGCTATTATTTTGTTTATTCGGGCTATTAGGTCTTAGGTGGTTTTTGTTTATATTCAACTTTAACACATAACTAATAACCAAAATGGTTATTTAGTTTATGTTTTCGGGCCTTATTAAGGGTTATTAATAACCCATCCCACATATGCGTTAAGCCACCTTATGTGGCGCAATGGTAAACCTTTGTTTTGGTCAGTGGGTGGTTGAAGGTTCAACCCTCGCTGACTCCATTTGGTTTTATTGCCACCGTTTTCCAAAAGAACAAATATCAAAACAAACATCCGCTCCATGATGTATGAAGACTCTGCACGTGGTGTAACGGCCTGGTCGGTGGCTTTCAACATGGAGGTTTGGGGTTCAAACCACACTAACAACCTTTTTCTTATAACAACAATATTCGTCAATGGAGAAAGCCACACACAGGTTCCACGTGTCAAGCTTTAACTCGACAGAGCAACACGCCTCACCATCTCGTCAGGTGCCTCATCATCTACCAGCTAAGGGGAGAATGCCACATCACCTATGACTCAGATGCCACATGTTAGGATACGATTCGTGGGTCCCGTCCACGTCACCTGCCACCTCATCAAATGTACTGCCAACTCAATTGCTCACGTCATTGTACGGACCGAATCGTGTCAGCTCCTGATTGGTTCAGCTTAGCATCCGCATGATGACCTATCCATCAAGTCAGCATGATGACATCATGCTGACGTCAGCAACCGTACCACATGGTACCTTGGTCAACTAAGACTTTGACCGGCTATATCTCGTGCATACGAGCTCTGATTTGTGCAAAACGAATGTCGTTGGAATCATGACGATGAGACCTTCGCGATGATGCCACCTTTGATCATTTTTGATGATGTAAAAATTCATCCTTTTTCTCGTCCCTGGTAGTTGAGTTGACTGCCCTTTGACCAAAGTTTGATTGCACATAACTTGAGCAAATAGACTCATTTTTCGCCCATTCAAGTTGCGCCAGATTCAGTATTCTAAGCTCTACGACATGGCACTGCTTCTGGGAGAAATGGGAACACTTCAATTTTTAGGTTCTGAAGATCCACCTAGATCAAGGTCATAGGGAGAGAGGTTTGAGGCGTTGCATGAAATGATGATGATAGGTCATTAGGATTATGAAAGGTGAGGGGGACATATGGGTGTGATGGATTTTGAACAACATTCATGTGATTTGCAAACATATCTATCCAAAAGTTTACCAAGTGTGGATTCAAAATGTTCATGTTTGGTATAGTTGTACTTGGTATATTCTCATTTGGCATGTATGGATTTGGTGGGATAATGTTTTTTTTTTTAAGACTCATGCATTGAGTATTTGGTTGATAGATTTGTAAGTTTGGACTTGGATTTAAATCTACCATCGAAAAAGGTGTTTCAAAATTTAGATTGGGTATACTCACATTTTTTGTACCATTGAGGTTTGTAGGAGATAATGATCCCATGTATGGATTGTATAAATGTGATTTTTGAAAATCAATTGGCATTGTGAGGCTTTGATAATTTGGTTGGTTTAGACCGCTTATGATGTAAGGATCAAGTTTATATTCCATGTTCTTCTTGTGTTTTGACCTTGTTACAAAAGTGACCTCTAAGGTGTTTAGGACCAATGATGAGATAAAGGATGATAGGGGTGAATGATATGGGTGTTGATTTTTTAGGAGATTTGGATCAATGCTAGACTTTAGGATTTGATTTTGATTAGTTTTTATTGGATAATGAACTTATAAACCCTAAGATTTTGGATGTGATCTTTAGGATAAACTTGTTCAAAGGTGTGCTGATTTAACTAGAGGCATGAGAAAGGATGCATTCCCATACTCCTAATTAAACAAGGTGATTTTGATTTGGTTTAACAATGTACCCAAGTCTAGATAATGATGTTTCCAAATCTCTAAATTTTCTTGTGGGATGGGATGATAAATGTTTGAAATGGATGAAGTGTTTGATTTTGATCCTAAATGAACCTAAGAAGGACTTGTTTACAACGCAAAGGTTTTGAAGAACATGTTTTTCCCTTCAAACCAAAAGATCAATATTTGCTTAAAAGACCATAAGACAAAAGATACACAAGCACATGTGTGGGGTTCAATTGATTTCATATTGATTAGTGAATTCCTTTTACCACAAACACTTTCTTGATTATATTTTCAAACTAAACGTCCAATGTCCTAACTTCTTTTCATCCCACAAAGTGCTATATGGAATTCAAGAAAATCAAGGCAATGGTTACCTAATGTTTACCTTGGTAGAAGAAAATTAAGATGTAAACCCAATTACTTAGAAACCTCTAAGGACATAATCCCTAGGGTAAGCAATAGTTCTTGGGTTTTGTCAAAGGTATTTTCTCTAACTAAGGTGTTTGAAATTTTGATTTTCATGTTGAATGTGTGTTTCCCAATGTTTTCAAACAAGCAAGTGTTTTGATACCAAGAACATGCACAACCCTATGGATATGAAAGACTTTACTTGTTGAGTTCCCACTTGGACAAGTCCAGCTACGCCTACTCTTAGCAAATGATTAGATGCTTGACCCCACTGGCTCCCCTCCACGACACTCACTTATACAGGGCAGCCAAGCATCAACACCCATGAAACTCCCATGGCATGCTTTCCATTTCTACTAAAGACCGTAAAAGTTTGGGGCGGCTTCAGAGCAACCGTTCTTCCACCAACAAATAGATAGGGATTTTGGCCTTTCTAAACAAGGGTTTTAATTCAAAATTTCCATTTGTAGGAGTTGAACCGACGTGGCGAGAGACCATTGCTTCCCTTCTCATTGGATCCAACTGCATGATACTGGCATTTATTCCAATACCCACATTTATATCCCAGCTAGAAATAATCTCTGGTTTAGAGTGTCACCGGTTGAGTCATTCCCTTGGGTGAGTACTTTTTCCCCAAGGAAGGTCCTCTAAGATAAATAAAAGCGAGTAACCATATTCATAGTTCGATCAACCTTTGTTTAGAAACAAAGGGAGAACACATGCAATATGCCCACTCACACTTGCAAAATTTGTTTTTCAATTTTAAACCCAAATTGAAGTGTATGGGCAATTACTTATGCAACTTAATGTCACCAAAAGCCTTTTGATTCTCACGATCACGATGAGGTATGAGAGAAGCGCATATGTCTTTTGTTGATATTACTTTGTGTAATTAATTACAAAACAATGAGAACACTTGTTCATTTTAAGTCCACAAAGCAAAAGTGAATTCTTTTTAGTGCACCAAAAGAAGTGTGAGATTTTATTGTTCAATTGTTAACCTTAAACAAAATCTCGTAAATTTTCCTAAGGTTCTTTTTAATCCCTTTGTCTTGTTCTTTTTAGAGCCCAAATTGAAATCTATTGAGTCCTACGAGCTTGAAGAGATAAAATCCTTAAAATTGGAATTATAATTGCTTCCAAGAGTGTCTAAAGACACTTGATACAATAGAGAAATGATGTCATAAGAAGCTTTTATTTTTTTTCCTCCCATTTTTTATTTCTTAACATAAAAAAGTGCTCAAAATGTTATATGAGATCAAGAAACAAAAGGATGTGGGGGTTAGATGAATCATTAAGCATAAAAACCCTAAAACTTAGACCAAGTTATAATGTGATTTGAATTTAGGTGAAAATTTGAAAATTTTAACTCTATAAAAGTTGACGAACACCTACACCATTTGATATATTATGAAATTCTACCCCATTTAAAAAAAAAAGTTCTGAAAAAAACCAAAAAATGACCAAGATACGACCATTTTAAGTTTGCATGAAAAAGCAAGAAAGTCCAATAGTTATGTCTGTGATGGCGGCTATGTTTGGAGTTTATAGTGGCGCTATATGACAACGTTGGAGATCTAGTGGCATAGTTTGAAGTTTAGAGTGGTGCAGTTTGTTTCCAATGGTGTAGTTTGCAGTTTAGAGCGGTTCTATATAGCCCCGCTGGACTGTGAGTGGTTCTATATGGCCCCACTAGACTGTGAGCAGTGCGCTTTCTTGTAAACACATTAAAACACAAAAAAGCATGGAATTTTCTCAAAAAACATGATTTGATCTTCTAGTTTTTCTCTTCTCATTTTGAGTTATTTAAATCCTAAAATCTAAGTGAAAATTGTCAAATCAACTAACATCATTTAAATTAATCAAATCATGATTAATGCTAATCTTAATCACTCAAATCCTCTAGATTTTGCAACTTGCACATGAAAATCAATTTAATTGATTTATAAATCATCTATTTTCATTCAAAAAAGGCATCCATGTGGGAATATTCTTTAAATAGAAATCTCCCCCCAAATAGACATGTACATCCAACAAAGCATTTAAAATCTCTTACATGTCCTTGTGCATTGAGCCAAGTGGCATTTAACTCCTCTTTCACCCCCCCTAAACATGTCACTTCTTCAAATTTAAATTTTAAACTTGCACATTGATCAAAATGTGCTCAACCTTCATCCTCTCACATGTTGACAAGTGGCATCATGTCATTGGTTTATCTTTTAACCCACATTCATCCTATCTTTCAATCTTCAACTCTTTCTTTCAATAAATAGAGAGATCATCCTTCATTTTCATCATCCACAATTTGAGTAAGCTTACTATACTCAAATAAATCTTCAAAGCATTTGCAAGATTCATCAATTTATCAAATCCATAGCTAGGTTATGCAGGTTTTTCATCATGGAGCACACTTGAATCTTCAACAAAGTGGATCACCATCACCATTCATCATCAAAGCTTGCAAAGGAGTTGGGAAAGGGCCAATTTCCACATCAAATTGGCACCAATTCCCCCATAAGATCAAGAGTTTGCATATTCTCAATAGGATTTAGCTTATTTTCATCTTCTTTCATTGTGTTCTTGTTTTATTTCTATTTTGAATATGGTTAAATAGATTTTATGGGGAACCTCTATTCTAACTTTCATTTGATCTTATTAATGTGTTCATTTGTTGTGTTCTTGCAGGTATAGGATCTAGCTTCACATTTTGGCGATAGAAGGAGTGCAAACCAAAAGATCAAATCACATTTTTTGAGAAAATTCTTTGCTTTTTTGTGTTTTTATGTGTTTAGAGGAAACATCACCGTTCACAGTCCAGCGGGGCTATACAAAACCGCTCTAAACTACAAACTACAATGCTGGAAACAAACTACACCACTCTAAACTTTAAAATGCACTGTTGGCACTCCAACGTCACCATATAGTGCTGCTACAAACTCTAAACAAAGCCGCCATCACAGACAAAATGGCTGGACTTTCTTGCTTTTTCATGCAAACTTAAAATGGCCGTATCTTTGTCATTTTTTGGTCTTTTTTAGAGCTTTGTTTTTTTGAAATGGGGTAGAATTTCATAAGCTATCCAATGGTGTAAGTGTTTCTCAACTTTGATAGAGTTAAAATTTTCTAATTTTCACCTAAATTTAAATCACATTATAACTTGGTCTAAGTTTTAGGGTTTTTATGCTTAATGATTCAATTAACCCCCATATTCTTTTTCTTCTTGATCTCATCTAACATTTTGAACACTTTTGTAGGTTAGGAAATCAAAAAAGGGGAGGAGGAAACAAAAGGAAAGCTTCTTATGACATCATTTCTCTATTTTATCAAGTGTCTCTAGACACTCTTGGAAGCAATTATAATTCAAAGTTTAAGGATTTTATCTCTTCAAGCTTTTAGGACTCAATAGATTTCAATTTGGGCTCTAGAAAGAACAATACAAAGGGATTAAATAGAACCTTAGGAAAATTTATTATATTTTTTTAAGGTTAACAATTGGAAAATCAAATCTCACACTTCTTTTGGTGTGCTAAAAATAATTCACTCTTGCTTTGTGGACTTAAAATGAACAAGTTTTGTCATTGTTTTGTAATTACTTACACGAAGTAATATCATCAAAAGATGTATGTGCTTCTCTCACGCCTCACAATGATCTTGAGAATCAAAAGGCTTTTGGTGATATTAGGTTGTGTAAGTGATTTCCTTCACACTTCATTTTGGGATTAAAATTGAACAAATCTTTGTGAGTGTGAGTGGAACATATTGCATGTGTTCTCCCTTTGTTTCTAAATGAAGGTTGATCAAACTACGAATATTTTTTCTTTCTTTTGTTTATCTTAGAGGGCCTACCTTAGGGAAAAATTACTCACCCAAGGGAACGACTCAACCAGTAACACTCTAAACCCAAGAGTATTTCCAGCCGGGATATAAATGTGGGTATTGGAATAAATGTTAGTATCACGCGGTTGGCTCTGATGGGAAGGGCAGCAATGGTCTCTCGCCTCGATGGGTCAACTACTATGAATGGAAATTCTGAATTAAAACCATTGTTGTAGAAAAGCCAAAATCCTTGATCTACTTGTTGGTGCAAGAACGATCATTTTGAAGCCGTCCCACATTTTTACGGCTCTTAGTAGAAATGAAAAGCATGCCATGGGAGTTTCATGGGTGTTGATGCTTGGCTACCTCGTATAAGTGAGTGCTATGGAGGGGAGTCAGTGGGGTCAAGAATCTAATCATTCACTAAGAGTAGGCGTAGCTGGACTTGTCTAAGTGGGAACTCAACAAGTAAAGTATTTCATATCCATAGGGTTGTGCATGTTCTTGGTATCAAAACACTTGCTTGTTTGAAAACATTGGGAAACACACATTCAACAGGAAAATCAAAATATCAAACCCCTTAGTTAGAGAAAATACCTTTGCCAAAACCCAAGAACTATTGCTTACCTGGGGATCATGTCCTTAGAGGTTTCTAAATAATTGGGTTTACATCTTAATTTTCTTCTACCAAGGTAAACATTAGGTGACCATTCCCTTGATTTCCTTGAATTCCACATAGCACTTTGTGGGATGAAAATAAGTTAGGACATTGGACGTTGAGTTGGAAAATCTAATCAAGAAAGTGTTTGTGGTAAAAGCAATTCACTAATCAAGATGAAATCAATTGAACCCCACACATGTGCCTGTGCATCTTTTGTCTCATGGTCTTTTAAGCAAACATTGATCAAAATCAAACACTTCATCCATTTCAAAAATTTATCATCCCATCCCACAAGCAACTTTAGAGCTTTGGAAACATCATTATCTAGACTTGGGTACATCCTTAAACCAAATAAAAATCACCTTGTTTGATTAGGAGTATGGGAATGCATCCTTTCTCATACCTCTAGTTAAATCAACACACCTTTGAACAAGTTTATCCTAAATATCACATGTCCAACATCTTAGGGTTTACAAGTTCATTATCCAATCAAAATCAAATCCTAAAGTCTAGCACTAATCCAAAGTTCCTAAAAAATCAACACCCATATCATTCACCCCTTTCATCCTTCATCTCATCATTGGTCCTAAACATCTTAGGCGTCACTTTTGCAACAAGGCCAAAATACAAGAGGAACATGGAATATAAACTTAATTCATACATCAAGAGTAAAGCAAGTCAACCAGACTCTCAAAGCCTTACATTGCTAATTGATTTTCAAAACTCACATTTATACAATCCATACATGGGATCATTATCTCCTATAAACCTCAATGGTACAAAAAATGTGAGTATACCCAATCAAAATCTTGGAACACCTTTTCTGATGGTAGATTTAAACCCAAGTCCAAACTTACAAATCTATCAACCAAATACTCAATGCATGAGTCTTCAACAAAACAACATTATCCCACCAAATCCATACATGCCAAATGAGAATATACCAAGTACAACTATACCAAATATGAACATTTTGAATCAACACTTTGTAAAATTTTGGATAGATATATTTTCAGATCACATGAATGTTGTTCAAAATCCATAAAACCCATATGTCCCCCTCACCTTTCATAATCCTAATGATCTATCATCATCATTTCATGCAATGCCTCAAACCTCTCTCCCTACGTCCTCACAAGGAGAAGGTGACTTATTTGGACCAGGGGGAATTTTTGATCTAGCATCATCATCATTTCCCCAAGGGAGCATGCCACTCACTCTCCCACCACTCTCACCTTTTCCATTAACATCCATATCACCTCTTGGTTTGGGGCTACCTTTGCTACCACTGCTGATCCAAAACATCCCCCCAACCATCAATCAAGGCATCATACCAAATCCTCCCCCATTACCATCGATAACACAAAAATAGATGGCAACCATCCCCATAGCACAAGCAATAAACATATCTTCTATCATCCCTCAAAACATGGTCTCTCAAGGACTAACCATATTGATCACACCATCCACCACTCAAATCCCAATCATCAATACAATGATACCTCTTATCACCACAACAAGCACTATTCCAAAACCACCTCCGCCTCCACCACCACCCAAAAAAAACACATCAATCTGATAGAGAATTGCGTTGCAATCCGCTCAACAGGCTGCTTATCAAAAGGCACTCCAACAAAACCAAAACTGACAAGTTGCACAACTAGCTACTCAATAAGTTGCACAAGCTGCTAAAGTTGCCCAAGCCACACTACAAGCCCAACAAGCACAAGCCCAGGCTCAAACGCAAGCACAAGATCAAGCCCAATACCAAGCCTAACAAGAAAATGTTGTTCAAAATCCCAAAAAAATGTTAACAACTCCATGTATCGATCCAAGTCAACGATCACATGATCAAGACCTATCCATCAATGAGCACATGGAAGATGTTTCTACCTCATCCAAAGATCAAATCAACATACATCAAGAGTCACTTTTTGATCATGATAAGAATCCCTCAACAATATCCAACAATGATCTATTTCAAGGAGTTTTAACATTATTTGATCATGTAATCAATGATCCATCGACCTCACCTAATGAGTTAGAGGACATATCTCAAAAATTTATTCTAAAGTATGATCAAAATTTCTCACCAAAGTTTAGCAATGGTACTTTCCAAGACATATTAACATCCTTCGACCTCATGATTCTTGATGTTGAAGGAATCTTCAACTCAACACTTGATCCAAATTCACTCAAAGATCAAGAGGATATTGAGCCACTTCCTATGCCTAATGAAGATATCCAATAACCCTTTGTAAGAAATCCATCCTTTGAAATTGACCCATGTCAATAACTTGATCCAAAGCATGTCAAAAACAATTCCGAAATCATTCAAGATAAATAATTCGTATCTCCAAGATACTACAATGATCTAATGGACACTCTCCTATCTATACAAGATGTCACAAATGATGATCATATCCACATAACTCTTACTCCTCCATCTACCCATGAGATGCTTTCTTTGGTTGGACATGTAGATGATCTTTATTCAGAACATGATTCCTTTACTCGTAACATTATTAGACAAAAAGAGCAGGTTATTGATTCATACAGTCAAACTAAATTATCAACATCAAGATTAGATATATCCCAAATTCAGATTGAGGACATCATGTATGAAGATATGCAATATTATCTACTCAAAGAAACATGTCAGATAGAACAGGATATTCTAGAGTCCACAAAGCAGTAAATTTAAATAACATCATCTACAGTGGTCATTTATCAGAGAATGCATTATAAACAAGAGCTCTTGAAACAAGCAGAATCAAAGCATGAATGTACTACTTCCATAATACTGGTGGCAACTATGTCTCAAGAAAACATCAACATAGGGAGCACGAAGAGTCCTTATGATGAAACCGATGCCAGTAATACAACCAGCCACATCATGAATCTTCATCCACCCATCACCCCATCTATGAATTGGGACCAACATCAAAATAAGGTTTTGAATCAAAGCACAAATAATGCTATCAAATAAAAAGAAGCTAAGAAGCATATTGGACAAAAAAAATACATATGGATACCAAAAAATAGAAAGAAAGATTATCCCTATCAACTTCCATTAGTCAAAGAAACTATGGGGAAAAATAAAAAAGGGAAAAGTATCCATCAAAGATTTCCATAAAAGAAAAAGAAGGCTTCTCAAGCGACATACAAAGTATATCAAGTAGTTGGTCCTAATTCCATGCACACTTCTATATCAACCCATCATTGCTCATCTTCCCAAGTTTGGAGAGTCAAAGGTTCCAAACTATCAACCAATCCATGTCCTATCGCTAAACACACTCCATCCATGCCTCCACACATGATATCCAATTCTCACATTGACCACATGTATTGGCAACAACCATTCATCATAAGGATTCAGAAGGCACTCTATTGCGATGTGTGCACCAAGACAGAGTTAACCCCGATATCAATAAAGCAGATCAAAAATCTCAAAAGTTGCATTCAAGTGCACGTATCTTAGCAAAGCAACTTCTTCAAGCAGGATATCGATGGAACATTATGACAGGGGAATCTACATCAACACCACAAGGTGATTCAACATGAGTTTAAAACCATTTAGAAAAAACCAAAAAAAAATCAGAAAAAGGATTGAAAACAGTAAAGAAAAAAATTGCCCTCTAGTGAAAACCACTATGGTGGCACTTTGGACAGGTACCATGATGAAAACCTAGCAAATAGGTGTCATGTGTAGAATCGAGCATCTACGTGTACCACTTCAAGTGGAAGCATCTCATCCCATCCATAATAAATCCAACATTCCATCCATCTTAGCCATAATAAATCCATTCATCCATGAACCATTTATCCAATCCATCTTTATCCATCTGCATCCATAGTCCAAATTATCTTGACTTGGATGAAAGTTTGGTGCACACTTTACACTTACTTATGGTAAACATCTTGACATGGGTCATTTTCATTGATCATATCCTACCCAGCATTATCTAAGCCATGAAGCATTATTCAAATGAGCATCCTCTGTTCGAACACCTTATCTTATCACAAGATAATCCATATCCCTCCATCCATACACCTATCCAAGCATCCGTCCATGGTATTCCATACATTGCTAGACACTGGGGGAAAATATTTACATCTTGATTTAGGAATAAATATTGATATATATCCTCCAACTTATGTGGTGATCTAAACATTGGAAAATGTGAAATCAAATTGGTCCACCACTTGTGAGCAAAAAGAAAAATCACTAGCCCATGGCACATTTTGACGAGAATATGTTCCTTATGAAGTTTTATCTTTTTCCAAACATCAATCCCAACAATCAATATCAGTTGCATCTAATTTTCACTTCAAACGTCACATCAAATCATCTAGAACAACTTTTTTTCTAAAACCAAGCTTCTAAATCCTAATTAATCAAATCTATCATCTTGGGATATCCTTCCCAATCCTTGTGTTGCTTAACACAATCCTTGCACTTTTGTGCATCCTTAACAATGTTATCATCATAAATCCATCATCATTTTGGGATATCCTTCCCAATCCTCGTGTTGCTAAACACTATCTATAGAACCTTAAATCTGCATTAGCTCAAAAACAAAAGCCCTTAGCATTGTTAGTAAACCAAAGCAAACAAAAGATTCCCTATAAGATTCATCTAATCACAAGAATAATGCAAAAGAAGCAAGCAAAACATAGAAAAAAATCATTCTAATAATCAAACCAACATCTTATAGTGGATTGGTGCTTCTATGGAAAGAAGCCCTTTCCCAATACTTGATTAAGCTCCATGATGAAAATGATTTGAATATGATATGGAATGCTAAGATATGGAGTCAACAAAATCAGTTCTCCATTGAAGAGAGTGACCTTGCATGATATTGTAGATGAGATACAAAGATTGTGGAGGATTTGATCAATGGAGATGCTCTCTATTTATAAAATAGAATGATAGAAGAATTCCAAACATGGAGGATGTGGGACTAAAGATCCACCAATGAGAAGAGGCCACTTGTCATCATCTGATAGGCTTGAGGATGAGCACATTTTGGTCAATGTGCCAAAGAGAGAGAGATTTCAAATTTGAAATTGAGAGTAAATGTTGAGTTTGACTTGTGCAAGGGACATGTAAAAGACATTAATTGCTTTTTTGGATGTACATACCAAATTGGGGGGAGATTCAAACTTGGAGAATATTCTCTCTTTATGCCAAGTTGAAAGTAAATAAAGATTTTGATAAATCAATTAAATGCAATTTCATGTGCAAGTGGCAAAATCTAGAGAATACAAGTGATTAGGATTAGGATTTAATCATGGATTAGATTAATTAAGATGATGTTAGATGTTTTGACCCATTTGACTTGATTTCTTTGATTTAAATCAAATCAAAGGGAGATGAAAGGTGATAAAGATTTAGTTAAATAAATATTTGATTTATTTAGCTAAGGGGGATAGTGATAGAATCAAATTAAATAAAGTTAATTTATTTAATTTTAGGTGGACGATCCTTAATCAATTAAACTTGGTTTATTTAATTGACGAGCGAATATGATTAGTTAAATATGCATGATGTCAATTTGACGTGTCTACATTTATCCCCTCTTTGAAGCAATGTACTTGTTGCATTGGTTCAAAGAATAAACTTTCTGCGAATTTTTTTTATGATTTTTTCGGATGCCCTAGTGGAAAGAGGTACACTAGTACATTGCCCCCTCGAGAGATCGAGCGAAAAGATTCGATTTGAGGGTTGATCTCATGATAAAGAGGTTCAAGATGGATGGTTATGGATGATGATGCAAATGAGATGGTTTTAAGATGCTTAGAGTAACCAATCTATGTTATCCTAAACGCCTTAAATGATGATATGATGTGATGATGGATGAGATGGATGATGCGATATGCTATGATTATGAAAATGTATGATTTATGCAGATGCTTAGACTAACAGATCTATATTATGATGATGATTATGAATGTGAGATGATATAAAGAATATTGATGGTTTTTGGATGTAGGATGGATGCAAGATGAATGCATGATGGATGCATTGGTGATGATGATAAACTACTCCTGACGTGATGTTAGTGCGGAAGTAAGAAATGATATGATGACAAGAGGATCCAACAAGTCCATGATTTGACAAGACTTTATTAGAGATGATGATGATGAGAAATGATGACAATAGATGGATGATTTTCTTATCAAGGATTGGGATTTTAAAAGGGCTACTTACCTCACTGATACATTTTGGTATTTTTTTCGATGAATAGCCGTCAGAATTCTGACGACCCGTCGTCGAAAAAAAACCAAAATGCATCAGTGCCTTATGTTTGATTACACACGTAGGTACGATGCATCAAGGTATAAATAACTAGGATGGCATTTTACCTAGTGTGATGGACTTTGACTCGACAAATAGATAGGAGTATTCTTGTTCACACTTGACATACAGAAACCTTGCTAGGACATACCTAACAAAGCAAGTATTCACCAAGTTATTTTACAAGAACATCCAACAAGCACAACAAAAAAAGGATAATGATCATTGCCCCATTCCTATCTCTCTAAATCCTTCGTTCGGATATCATCGAGAGGTCCTTGGAATGAGCGCAATAAGATAAATCAAAAATAAAATATCAAGTACACACACAAGTCAATGTTCTTCATACCTTGAGCCAAAGGGATGCATTTTGATAGGATAAGAATCCAAAGTGATATCCAAAATGATGCCCATTGTCGGAACGATATATCCTAGGACATGCATTGTATAGGATGAAGATTGGGTTGATAAGTTGATTGATAGGATTTTGATATAAAGTTGATTGACATGTTTGAAAATGATCAAGAGTTTGATTTTGTTTTTAAAGATTTGTTGTTTGCTTTCGATTTTACGATTGAATCTTGTTTTTGCTGATTGTTGTGGTTGTTTCTATTTGTTTTGCCAAAGGATGAAGGTGATGATTAGTTTATTATGGATGATTGATTATTTCGAGTGAAAGCGAAACGGGATGGATGGATTTTTTCAAATATTTGGATGTTTTTGACATTTTTGAAATGTTTTGAGGTTGTTTTTGGTATTTTCAATATTTTACAAATGTTTTGATTTTTTTGGTTTTTCGAATGTTTTGGGGTTTTCTAATATTTTATGGATGTTTTTAGATTTTGATGTTTTTTTGAATGTTTTTGGATTTTGATGTCTCAAGGGCTGATCAGAGATTAGCCTTTCCTACGTTTAAGCTCAAAGATGACATATTTCAGATACCATCTTTTTGTAAGGAAAGTTAGATGCAGAAACAACTCTCCTAACGTCAAAACCTCAGAGAAGAATGTAGATATACTTTTAATTTTTCAATTACAATTCAACTAAGATGCACTATGAAGTAATATAACAGAAACAAAGTATTTGACAATCACACATGAACACCAGATATACGTGGAAAAACCCTTATGGGAGAAAAACCCACCACACCAAGAGAAATCACTTTGTATTACAGTAATGGAGATTACATACAAATGTAAGACTTATCTTTCTAGTGTTTGTTTACAACAGCATTCACCATGAACAATCTTGTATAGGAACCTTCAAGTTACAGTCTTTACAGATTAGATTGCATTTACTAATCATACAACCACCCAGCAATCTGTTGATGCAACCAACCAATCACAATCTGTAATCATAGAGTATAGCCATGTCGTTCCATGTCCATCGAGCTTCCTCACAGAACCATCACAATGAATAATCTTCCAACAGTTCAGATTCGGCTTCTCCTATTGGTCCACGAGACTCCACATAGGATAGTCAAACTGTCAACAAAGCCCACATTGTATCGCATGTCGGTGAGACATAAGAAGTGTCTCCCCGATGCCTTAAAAGCTTCATATCAATGTCACCAAGAGTCGTTTCCATTGGCAAGAGGTTTCACCAAGCTTACAACTTGTATCAGCTTCAGTTTTCCTTTCGAAAAGACTATCGCTCAGACTTCCATATGTCGCCAGGACCTCACATAGACGTTCTTCACATGTATCACTATCGCCCAGACCCATCGCTTTCAGTGAGATGTCATACCGAAGCTTCATATGTCACATAGGCTTGAGTGTTCTCATCGGCCAGATAATTAGATTTTGCTGAGACATCATACCGAGGGTTCAAAGTTACTTTGAAGTAATAAGTAGTCGGCATGACTCTACCACTATCACTGAGACATCTTATCGAACAAATGTGTTACACCAATGACCATTTATGATATAACAAACACTGAGTGGTCGCCAAGACTTCTGTCCATCGCTAAGAGTTCTTAGCGAACCCTTAGTGTTACCCCAAAGACCTCTCATCATTGGCGAGACTCATCAATGTCACTGGGACTTCATAGCGAGAACCCTTTAGTTATCCCAAAGACTTCAATACATAACATAATGTTGGCAAGACATTATCTCTCGCTGGGACTTCACACCAAACAAAGCCTTTCAGCCAAAGGTCTTCTCGATATACAATTGAATGGCCTATTGGCCAAAGATCTTCACAGGTGCTAAGAGGTCACACCGAAAGCAATCTATCACAGCGATATGATCCTTTGGTGAGACAAAAACTAGGTCACAATGACCTGTACAAAACATGATGTTCCAAACTGCTAGTCGACCAGACATAAGAACTGTCACACCGACTTGGCTCCAAAGGAGGTTTCAGCCTATGATGATTGAGGCATACTTTTCCAACAATCTCCCACTTGATGAAGATCACACAAGCACCTCCAGAGCACAACATAACTTACTGAAAATCATGGGCACTATGACCCATTGAACTGGAACACCACCTAAACTTGTCCGTGCTCACTGGCTTCATCAATGAATCTGCAACATTCTCCAGAGTATCAAACTTTTCCAAACTAACCTTTCCATCCTCCACCATAGCTCATACAAAGTGGTACTGTACATCAATATGTTTCATCCTGGCATGGAAAGTTGGATTCTTTGCCAGAAAAATTGCACTCTGACTGTCACAAAAAATAGTTATTTCCCCTGCATCAAAACCAATGTTAGAACACAAATGTTTCAACCAAACTACTTCTTTACAAGCATGAGTAGCTGCCATGTATTCAGCCTTCATAGTGGACAAAGCGACTACAGCCTGCCGCTTACTCATCCAACTCACTGCACCACCATTCAACATGAAAATGTATCCATTGGTGGACCTCTTGCTGTCAATGTCCCCTACCTAATCAAAATCTACATATCCATGAATGCTGAGAGTCCTTTGTGATTCAACCAAGTTCCCATGGTAACACAAAGCAAAATTTGAAGTTCCCTTCAAATATCTAAACACTCTCTTCACAGCATCCCAATGTATCCTTCCAGAATTTTTCATAAATCGACTAAGAACTCTCACTGCTTGGGCAATGTCTGGCCTTGTACAGACCATTGCATACATGAGACTGCCAACCGTACTAGCATAGGGTACAATGGTCATGTCCTCCATCTCAGTAGGAGATTTTGGATAGTCCTCAATAGATAGCTTCATTCCCTACAAGACTGGAACCACTAGTTGTTTGCAATCATTCATACAAAATCTCTCAAGAACAGTCCTGATATACTTACTCTGACTGAGCCATAGTTTTCTATTCTTCTTGTCCCTAGTTATCTCCATCCCCAGAATATACCTTGCTGCACCAAGATCTTTCATTTTGAGCTTAGCAGACAACTGAGACTTAAGATCAGAAATCATTAGCTTACTATTGCCTATGAACAACATATCATCAACATAGAGAGGAATAATAAGTACTTGATCACTTTTAGCTTTATAATATACATAGTGATAAGATTTTGATCTCACAAATCCCAAAGACAATACAAAAGTATCAAATTTCTGGTACCACATTCTAGGTGACTGCTTTAACCCATACAGATACTTCTTTAATTTGCAAACCAGTTTCTCTTTACCTTTCTCAACAAAGAGCTCAGGCTGGGACATATAGATTTCTTCATCAAGATCACCATGAAGAAATGATGTCTTCACATCCATCTGTTAGACCTCTAAGTCATACGCTGCTGCAAGTGACAAAAGAAATCTGATAGATGTCAGCTTTGCTATAGGAGAAAATATTTCCCCATAATTGATTCCCTCTGCCTGGGAATAACCCTTCGCAACTAGTCTCGCCTTGTACTTTTCTACACTACCATCCAAACCAATTTTTTTCTTAAATACCCATTTACAACCAACAAATTTTCTGCCTTTAGGTAAGGGCACCAGACTCCAAGTTTCATTCTTTTCTAATGAGGCCATCTCTTCATTCATGGCTTCCAACCAAGAGTTTGAATCAGACATTCTAAATGCCTCTTTCACAGTCCTAGGCTCATCAGTGCTAGAAATTAAAGCATAGGCACAAGTAGAATCAATCAAAGAGAACCCATACCTATCAGGTTGCTTTCTTTCATGAGTTGACCTCCTCACTTACTAAGGTTGAGGTTGAGGTTCTTCTTCTTCTTCAGAACTATCAGAACTACTTGAGCTCTCCTCAATTTTAGGTACATTTTAAATTTTCAATTCATCTTTCTCTAGTGTAGGAGGAATTAAAGCTACATCCTTATTATTTTTTGACTTTTTCTCTGATTGTAGATCCAAAGTGGAAGGTTTCAGCTCATGAAAGATTACACTTCTACTATATACAACCTTCTATGTATCAGGATTCCAAAGCTTGTATCCTTTTATGACAACACTATAGCCAATAAAAATACATTTGACAGCCTTGTTCTCTAGTTTAGATCTTTTCACATCCGACACATGAGCATATGCCTCACAGCTAAAAACACGAACATGTCTAAGAGAATGCTTCTTACCAGACCACGCTTCCAAAGGTGTTTTCTCAACAAGAGCAGAATTTGAAGAATGAATTATTAGGTAACATGTAGTAGATACAACCTCAGCCCAGAATTTCTCCTCCAAGCCATCACTATTGAGCATACTTCGTGCACTATCCATTACTATCCTATTCAATCTTTCTGCAACTCCATTTTGTTGTGGAGTATAAGGTGTAGTCTTATGTATTTTAATCCCATGGTCTTTACAGTATCTTTCAAGCTCATCAAAACAAAATTCATTGCCATTATCAGACCTTAAGCATTTTATTTTTCTACCAGTATGATTTTCAACAAGATTTTTAAATTCTTTAAATCGACTGAATACTTCTGATTTACTTTTCAGAAAATATACAAATGCTCTTCTTGAATAATCATCAATGAACGACATGTAGTATCTTGAATTAGACAAAGAAGGAACATCCACTAGACCAAAAAAATCCTAATGAATATAATCTAGCAAACCAGAAGATTTATGAGGACTGGAATAAAAAGAAACATGGTGCTGCTTTCTATATATACAATGCTCACAAAATTCAAATTCGAGATTATAATCTTCAAGCCCCTCAACCAATTTTTTATTCTTCAAGGTTTTTAAACCTTTTTCTCCTATGTGGCCTAACCTATGATGCCAGAGCATAGTCTTCTCTACTGGAAGTTTTACTTCCATAGAGTTTACATAATTAGGGATATTTCCCTCTTTACCTCCATGAGTAGCTTTAAGTGACTTTCTAGAGACACTGTCACATTGAACATCATGTGCATCCAGCTTGTACAGGGTACCAATTCAAGCACCTCTAGCCAACACCATTGAACCTCTAGTCATCTTGCAGCCATTTCCAGAGAACATGACTTGTACTCCAATATCATTTAGCTTACTAACAGATAGTAAATTTTGAGCTAGAACTGGTATGTGCATAACATCATTAATTTCCTTCACTCTTCCATCAGGGAATTGTATTCTGACTCTTCCATGGCCAACAATATCCAAAGTTGAATCACTTGCCAAGTACACCTTTCCACCATCATATTCTTCATACTTTGTGAACCAGTCTCTATGAGATCTCATGTGGAAAGATGCTCCAGAATCAATCAACCAGACATCATTTGATGCCTGTGTAGCCAAGCTAGCAATGAAGGAATCTGAATTAGCCTGAGAAGAATCATTATCGGAAGAGTACTTCTTCTTATTCTTTTTCTCCTCTTTATAATCCTTTTGGACATGACCAGGTTTCCCACAGTTCTAGCATTTCACCTTGGACTTCTTGCCAAGAGACTTTGATCTCCCCTCTGATTTCAATTTTGATTTCTTGTCCTTCTTCTTGCCTTTCTCTTTCGGTCTTCCTCTAACAGCAAGAGCTTCCTTTGCCATCTCAGAAGATTTCCTTTTGATCTCTTTTGACAGCAAAGAACCAACAATATCTTCCATCTTGAAACTGGATGTTGTACTCCCAATAGCCATCACTAGATGATCCCAAGAGTCTAGAAAATAACACAGTAATAGCATACAATGATCCTCTTCATCAATTTTTACACTAGTCAACAGATGTCAATTGAGCAATAAACATATTAAATGCGTTCAAATGATCAGTCACAGACCTTCCTTCCTACATTCTAAAAGAATACAACTTCTTCCTCAAGAACAGTTTATTTACCAAGGACTTCCCCTAATAAATAGACGCTAGTCTCTTCCACAAAGAAGAGGCAGTCTTCTCCTCATGCACATTCAGAAGAACTGAGTCTGCCAAACAGAGCCTTATTAGCCCCTTAGAATTTCTATCTACAAGGTCCCAATCTTCTTGCTTCATGCCTGTAGATTTAGTTCCCGACATTGAAAGCCACAGATCACGATCAACAAGAAGATCCTCCATCTTGAGCTTCCACAACTCAAAGCTACCACCGTTGAACTTCTCTATTTCAAACTTTCCAAATGTGCTAGCCATCTCAACCTGTAATTAGAAATAAAAAATTCTACAAGACTCCCACTAAAACAAAATTGACACAAAAAACCCAATGTACCCACAAGGATAACACAACTGGCTAGGCTTTGATACCACTTGTAAGGAAAGTTAGATGCAGAAACAACTCTCCTAACGTCAAAACCTCAAAGAAGAATCTAGATATATTTTTAATTTTTCAATTACAGTTCAACTAAGATGCACTATGAAGTAATATAATAGAAACAAAGTATTTGACAATCACACATGAACACCAGATATACGTGGGAAAACCCTTACGGGAGAAAAACCCACCACACCAAGAGAAATCACTTTGTATTATAGTAATGGAGATTACATACAAATGTCAGACTTATCTTTCTGGTGTCTATTTACAGCAGCATTCACCATGAACAATCTTGTATAGGAACCTTCAAGTTACAGTCTTTATAGATTAGATTGCATTTACTAATCATACAACCACCTAGCAATCTGTCGATGCAACCAACCAATCACAATCTATAATCATAGAGTATAACCATGTCATTCCATGTCCGTCAAGCTTCCTCACAGAACCGTCACAATGAACAATCTTCCAACAGTTTAGATTCGGCTTCTCCTATTGGTCCACGAGACTCCACATAGGACATTCAAACTATCAACAAAGCCCACATTGTATTGGCATGTCGGTGAGACACAAGAAGTGTCTCGCCGATGCCTTAAAAGCTTCATATCGATGTCACCAATAGTCATTTCCATCAGCAAGAGGTTTCACTGAGCTTCCAACTTGTATTGGCTTCAGTTTTCCTTTTGGCAAGACTATCGCTCAGACTTCCTTATGTCGCCAAGACCTCACACCGACGTTCTCCACATGTATCGCTATTTCCCAGACCCATCGCTTTCGGTGAGACATCATACCGAAGCTTCATATGTCACATAGACTTGAGTGTTCTCATTGGCTAGAAAATCATCTTTCGTCGAGACATCATACCGAGGGTTCAAAGTTACTCTGAAGTAATCAGTAGTCGGCAGGACTCTACTGCTATCGCTGAGACGTCTTATCGAACACATGTGTTACACCAATGACCATTTACAATATAACGAACAGCGAGCGGTTGACAAGACTTCTGTCCATTGGTAAGAGTTCTTAGCGAACCCTTAGTGTTACCCCGAAGACCTCTCATCATCGGCGAGACTCATCAATGTCACTGGGACTTCATAGTGAGAACCCTTTAGTTATCCCAAAGACTTCAATACATAACATACTATCGGCAAGAAATTAGCTTTCGCTGGGACTTCACACCGAACAAAGCCTTTCGACCAAAGGTCTTCCCGATATATGATTGAATGGCCTATTGGCCAAAGATCTTCACATGCGCTAAGAGGTCACACCGAAAGCAACCTGTCACAGCAATATGATCCTTCGATGAGACAAAAACTAGGTCACAACGACCTGTACAAAACATGATGTTCCAAACTGCTAGTCGGACAGACATAAGAACTGTCACACCGACTTGGCTCCAATGGAGGTTTCAGCCTGTGATGATTGAGGCATACTTTTCCAATAGTTTTTGATGTTTTTTTGAATTTTTGAGTGTTTTTGGATTTTTGGATTTTTTGATGTTTTTGGATTTTTCGCATGATTTTAACAATTTGGATATGGATATGTGATGATATCAATGCTCTGTTTGGGATTTTTTTGAAGACCAAGCTAAGGTTGATTGATCTGATTGATGGATTGATGATGATGATAACATTGTTGAGGGTACACAACAATGCAAGGATTGATTAAGCAAGATTGATGACGATAACATTGTTGAGGATGCACAACAATGCAAGGATAGTGTTAAGAAACACAAGGATATTCTAAGATGATATTTTTGATTGGATATGATTGATCATGATTGATGAATCTTGATTTGGAACAAAAGTTGTTTGAATGATTTGACGTGACATTTGAAGTGCAACTTAGATGCAACTGATAGTGATTGTTTGGATTGATGTTCAATTGAAGATAAAACCTAATAAGGAACATTTTCTTGTCAAAATATGCCATGGGCTAGTGCTTTGGACTCTTGATCACAAATGCTTGACCAATTTGATTTCATGTTTACCAATGTTCGGATCACCATACAAGGTGAAGGATATAGATCAAGATTTATTCTCGAAGCAAGATGTACATATCTGCTCCCAATGTCTAGAAATGTATGGAATGTCATGGATGGACACTTGGATCGGTGTATGGATGGATGGATATGGATCATCTCATGATAAGATAAGGTGTTTGAATGGAGGAATGCTTCATTGGATAATGCTTCATGGCTCAGATAATGCTAGATAGGGTAGGATTGATGAAAATGACCCATGTCAAGATGTTTACCATAAGTAGGTGTAAAGTGTGCCCCAAACTTTCATCAAGATCAAGATAACTTGGATGATGGATGCAGATGGATGAAGATGGATTGGATAAATGCTTTATGGATGAATGGATTTATTATGGATAAGATGGATGGAATGTTGGATTTATTATGGATGGGATAAGATGCTTCCTCCTGAATTGGTGCATGTAGATGCTCGATTCTACACATGACACCTATTTGCCAGGTTTTCATCATGTTCTTTCCCAAAGCGTCGTCCATGCGGTTTTCACTAGAGGACGAGTTTTCTCTTTACTATTTTCAATCCTTTTTTCTAATTTTTTTTTGGATTTTTTGCTTTTTTTATTTTTCTAAAGATTTTAAGCTCATGTTGAATCACAAGGTGTTGCTAATGTAGATGCCCCTGACATAATGTGCCATCGATATCCTACTTGAAGAAGTTATTTTTCTAAGATATGTGCACTTGAATTCAACTTTTGAGATTCTTGATCTGTTTCATCGATACCAGAGTTAACTTTATCTTTATGTGTACATCGTGATAGAGTGCCTTAAGAATCCTTATGATGAAGGGTGGTTTCCAATACATGGTCAATTTGAGAATTGGATATCATGCGTGGAGGCGTGGATGGAGTGTGGTTAGGGATAGAAGATGGATTGGTTGACAGTTTGGAACCTTTGACTCTCCAAACTTGGGAAGATGAACAATGATGGGTGGATACTAAAGTGTGCCTGGGACTAGGACCAACTTCTTGATACACTTTGAACATCACTTGAAAAGCCTGCTTTTGCTTTTGTGGAAATCTTTGATGGATACTTTTTCTTTTTTTATTTTTCCCCATAGTTTCTTTGGCTGATGGAGTTTGATAGGGATAATCTTTCTTTGTATTCTTTAGTATCCATTTGTATTTGATTTTTCCATCATGCTTCTCAGCTTTTTTTTTTTATAACATTCTTTGTGCTTTGATTCAATTCTTTCTTTTGACATTGGTCCCAATTCATGGATGAGGTGATGGGTGGATGAAAATTCTTGACGTAGCTGGTTGTAGTATTGGCATCAGTTTCATCATAAGCATTCTTCGTGCTTCCTATGTTGATGTTTTCTTGAGACAAAGTTTCCCCCAGTATTGTGGAAGTAGTACCTTCATGCTTTGATTTCACTTGTTCTGAGAGCTCTTGTTTATTTAATGCATTCTCTAATAAATGACCACTGTAGGTGACATTTCAATTTGCTGCTCCGCTAACTCTGGATTATACTATTATGTCTGACTTGTTTCCTTGAACGGATAATGTTGGATATCTGCATACCTGATGTCCTCAGTCTGAATTTGGGATATATCTGATCCTAATGTTGATAACTCAGTTTGACTGTAGGAGTTAAGAATTTTCTCTTTTTGTGTAACAAAATTTTGTTATAGATGAAGATCATCTACGTGTCCATCCATAGAAAGCATCTCATGGGTAAATGGAGGAGTATGTGCTATATGGATGTGATCATCATTTGCGACATCTTGTATAGATAGGAGAGTGTCCATTAGATTATTGTAGTATCTTGAAGATATAAATTTTTGATCTTGAATTATTTCGGAGTTGCTTTCGTCATGCTTTGGATCAAGTTCTTGACATGGGTCAATTTCAAAGAATGCATTGCTTACAAAGGGTTCTTGGATGTCGTCATTAGGCATGGGGAATGGCTCAATATCCTCTTGATCTTTGAGTGGACTTGAATCAAGTGTCAAGTTGAGGATTCCTTTAGTATCTATAACCATGAGTTCAAAGGGGGTAAACATGTCTTGGAAAGAACCACTGCTAGACTTTGG
The DNA here is from genome assembly GCA_007258455.2 of Sequoia sempervirens. Lineage (NCBI taxonomy): Eukaryota > Viridiplantae > Streptophyta > Pinopsida > Cupressales > Cupressaceae > Sequoia > Sequoia sempervirens. Next base: position 17,505,346 of record VDFB02353493.1, on the reverse strand, counting down.
TGAGAGATGTTGATCATGCTTTGGAATGAATTCTTGAGATATGTCCTCTAACTCATAAGGCGATGTAGAGACATTTTCAACATGATCATAGGTCAATAGATCATGCATTATTTCAATAGGATCAAATAATCCTAACACTCCTTGAAGTAGATCAGTAAAAAGTGGCTCTTGATGTATGGTGAGTTAATCATTGGATTGGGTGGAAATATCTTCAAGGTGCTCATCGATGGAGATATCTTGATCATTGTTTTCAACACTTGTGGTGGAGGGATTTCCAATGTCTTCAACCATAGGGTCAAATGATGTTGACATTTCTTGAATTGGATTATTGTCAGTTGGTGGATTTTGATCATGATTGAAAAGTGACTCTTGATGTATGTTGATTTGATCATTGGATGAAGTAAAAATAACTTCAAGGTACTCAATGGTGGCTTGATCTTTATCCTTGTTCTCAACAATTGTGGTAAAGAGATTGTCAATGCTATCACCAATGGTTGAATGTTCATCGTTATCCCCAATAGTTATCATTTTTCGTGTTTGTGCTTGTGTTTGTTGGGTAGCTTGAGAGGCTTGTGCAGCTCAAGAGGCTTGTTGCACTTGTTGAGCGCGTGTTGCTTGTTGCATGGCTAGATATTGTTGGATAGCCTTTTGGTAGTCTTGGTGAGCTTTTAGCGCAATGTTATATTGTCTTGCTACGTTTGGTTTTGGTGGTAGTGGTGGTGGATTTGGAATCATGTTGGATGTAGTGATGAGTTGTTGAGATACGCTTGGAGCGATCATGGTAGTGAGGGGTTGAGATATGATGGGTGTGATAGGGGTAGTTGGAGTGATCGAGGTGATAGGAATGGTCAGAATGACTGAGGTGATAGATCCTTGGGAGACCATATTTTGATTTGTCAGGATTGATGTTGTCATTTGATTAGATACCATCTGTTGGTGCGATGTTGATGGTATATTCAAAGGATTTGATGTGATGGATTGATTGGTGTTAGGTGGATTGACTTGGATGGAGTGATTGGTGCTAGGTAAAGGGGGAAGCCCTAAACCAAGGAATGATGTTGATATGGGTAATGGTGGTGGAGATGTCTCTTGGCGCAATGACTCAACTATTTTGGTAAGTGTAGCAATTTGATCTCGCGAAATTTGATCTTGATTTTGATCTTGACTCCCTTAATATAGTTGATTTGGTTTTTGTTCAAGAAAATTTGGGATGCATACTTGTGATTTTTGAACTGGATCATGGACAAATTGATTTTGGATAATGTTTTGATTTGGGATGGTGTTCATATTTGGCATTATTGGTTGAAATTGGACATTGTTGATGTTGGGAATCACTTTTCCTTGATTTAGGTAACTTTGATTTTGCATGGTGTTACCTTGACTTGGAGTCGTTAACATCTTGTTTGGATTTTGAACAATATTCCTATGATTTGCAATCATATTTATCCCAAAGTTTTTTCGATTCATGTTTGGAAAACTTCTACTTGGTACATTCTCATTTGGCATGTAGGGATTTGGTGGGATGATGTTGTTCGTTTGAAGGCTCATGCATTGATTGTTCGGTTGGAAGACTTGTAGATTTTGATTTAGATCTACCATCGGGAAATGTGTTCCAATATTTGATTTGGGCATACTCACACTTGTTGTTCCAATGAAATTTGTTGAAGGTAATGATCCCATGTACAATTTGTATAGATGTGGGTGTTGATAATCAATCGACGTTGTAAGGCTTTGAAAGTTCAATTGATTTGGATTACTCATGATGTATGGATCAAGTTTATATTCCATGTTCCTCTTGTGTTTTGACCTTGTTACAAAAGTGACCTCTAAGGTTCTTAGGACTAATGACGAGATGAAGGATGAAAGGTGTAAATGATATGATTGTTGAATGTTTAGGGACTTTGTATCAATGCTAGACTTAGGGTTTGGTTTTGATTGGTTTGATTTGGATAATGAACTTGTAAACCCTAAGATGTTAGATGTTATCTTAGGATGAACTTGTTCAAAGGGGTGCTAATTTAACTAGCGGTATGAGAAAGGATGCATTCCCATACTCCTAATTAAACAAGGTGATTTTGATTTTGATGATTTACCCAAGTCTAGAATGATGTTTCCAAAGCTCTAAAGTTGTTTGTGAGATGAAGATGATAAATGTTTGGGATGGGTGAAGTGTTTGATTTTGGTCCTAAATGAATCTAGGAAGGACTTGTTTACTAGGCCAATATAGTGAGGAACATTCCTTTCGCTAAAAGTATTTCAAAATCAAAAGATCAATGTTCGCATGAAAACCATACGACAAAAAGATGCCAAGCCAATATGTGGGGTCCAATTGATTTAATCTTTGATTAATGGGTTCTTTTTATCACAAACACACTCTTGATTAGATTTTGAATCTAGATGTCTAATGTCTCAACTTTCCCATTATCCTGCAAAGTGTATTATGCGGAAACCAAGGAAATTTGAGGCAAGAGTTACCTATTATTGACCTTAGTAGGAGCAAATTGAGATGAAATCCAAATGTTTAGAAGCCTCTAAGGATACGAATCCCAAGGGAAAGCAATAACATGTGAATTTTTTCAAGGATATTTGCTTCTCCTAAAGGGTTTGAGATTTGATGCTCATGTTGAATGTTGGTTTTCCAATGTTTTCAATCAAAGCACTGTGTTTTCAAACTAACTCACAAGCAATATAACACCCTAGCTCAATTGGTACATTTTTCTTAGTGGGCTTGCCTCATGCCCTTCATAGAAGAGATGATTTTACATGCAACCAAGGAAAGAGTATAAAGGTATGTTAAGAATGAAGTCTTAAGCTCTATACTTTAACCAAGATCGGACATGACAAGTAACTTCTTGGAATCTAAGTTCCAATGCACCACTTTGATAAACTCGCTCAATGGATCAATTGGTCACTACAAAACAAGGGTTCTATTTCAGACTTTCCATTCATGGAGATTGACCCATACGACAAGAGTCCCCATTTGGATCCATCTTGTCAAAATCAACCACGTGATATTGGCATTTACTCCAATACCCACATTTATATCCTGGTTGGAAATACTCTTGGCTTTAGAGTGTTACCGGTTGAGTTGTTCCTTTGGGTGAGTACTTTTTCTGCAAGGAAGGCCCTCTAAGATAGACAAAAGTGAATAAACTTATTCATAGTTTGATCGACCCTTGTTTAGAAACAAGGGGAGAACACGTGCAATAAGCTCACTCACACTCGCACAAGATTTTTTTCAATTTTTAAACCCAAACTAAAGTGTGGAGGCAATCTTTTATGCAACTTAATGTCATCAAAAAGAGGTTTTATTCTCAAGATCGCCATGAAGCATGAGAGAGGTGCATATGCCTTTTTAGATGAGATTATTTTGTATAAAAGATTACAAAACATAAAAGACACATGTTCATTTTAAATCCCAAAGCAAAATTGAGTTCTTTTTAGAGCACCAAGATAAAATGTGAAGTTTTGCTTGTTCAATTTTAGGCCAAATCAAAATCTAGTAGGTGTCTAAGGTTCAATTTTAGCACAACCTTGAAAGATCAAATCAATGATTTAGTGGGCCTAAAATAGAAAATAAAAGCAATAATTGGATGCTCCAAGCATTTAAAAATGCTTTGTCAATTTTCAAGTTTAAATGCTCAATTTCTTCCACTCAAATCTACTTGTTTATTTGATCACCATGTGAAAAAAAAAGACCACCATTGTAATCCTGATGCCAACCTGCAAATAGTAAAAAAGCTATCCCAAGCAAGATTTAGAATATTTCAAGAAACCAATGACATAATGAATATAGTTTTAAACCTAATGAATGCATTCTCAAGGAATCAATAATCAAATAAACAGAAAATTGTCCTTTGGGGATTCTTGGTGCCAAATGATGATATGTTTTGCTTGATTCCTTTAAGAATTTGGTAGGTGATGTTTAACTTCAATCCATACTAAAGTTTACTTAGATTTCCCATATCCTCAAGTCATGAAGCTACAAAAAGTACTATTTTGGTGACAAGGTCAATAGATATTGAATTGCATTATTTAAATCAATGAGTATAGACGTTTAAGAGGCTAAGTATAGACTTGAAAGGTACTCCTCCTGTCCACATGTGCATGCATTTAAGAAAAACCTATAAAATTGATAGGACAATCAATGCTGATTTTTGGCTTTAGTCTATTCATCCACTCTACACAGCCAAGCATTAATGATAGGAATCACAATATTAATGAGAATGAATCACAACTTGCAGCATAAATATTTGTGAAAAAGCGTAACCTCAGAATTTACTTAGTCATCTTAAAATATAGACAATATGGATCCCACAAGTCTCTGAAACAAGGTACCAAGCTATTTGGATTGGAAACGGAGAACCAATCACCTAGAAACAGAATTAGAACTTAAAGGAACCTCTATTCTGCAAATGGAAAAATGAATGAGTATAGCAAATGTGTCCAACGCGGTCAATGGAGTCAACCTCTGTATTGTAGTGGCCACTGCAATAATCGCTGCATCTTATTATGAAGAGGCGTATTTAATGCCACTAAGTATCAGTTGTTCCCTACAAAAGATATTTCATTTATTGGCTTGTTTCGGGTGGTTGCATTGAAATCCTTATAAAACAAACAATACCAAACATTAGAAAGCTGGAAAAATTCTAAGCTTTATCCACAGATGATCCCATGATTCACAGCTTCCTCTCACTAGATTTCCTTTCATAATTTATTTAGAAGTCAAGAAACCATAGTTAATATTCATCAAATCGGTTAATTACCTCTCACCAATGAACGTCACTTATTTTTTATAAGAGCCAATTACCTAAACCAAAGCACAACCAAGTACTCTGATAATGAAAAATACCTTATTGTTTGACAGAATGTCTGAGAGGGATGTTAGCTTATAAAAAAATGTAGTAATTGCAAGATATGTATAGAATAGCTTTATTGAATAGGCGTTAGAAACTTTCGAGCTAATGCAACTGGTAAGTGCAGAGCCGTATTCAAGAACCTTTGCTATATTGACCTACTTACTGCGCCAAAGTCTCATCATACATTAGAATGAAAATTATGGCATTGGTTATGAGAGACAAGGCATGTTAGACCAACAACAACCATCTAACACTTGCAGCCATGGATCACCACAAATTTGAAAAACATACGTAAACTAGACTTTAATTTTGTTTCTTTTGTTGCAGGGTAGTAACATTTGTCAAAGAAATGCATTAAAGTGTACTTCCCTTGGCTGTAGAGTGCACTTGATGGTGCCTGTGGTGGATGAAAATCTTCATTTTCCGTTCAAGATTCTAACTCCTTCTCTAAAGATATTTGCAGATGAATTGTTTAGCCGTTGATAGCTTTGGGTCTAGGGCGAGTAGGTCTGAGGGAGGACAATGGCCAGAGTTGTTTAAAGTCATGGATCTTGTAGTGACTAGATTGAGCTATCCTCTCTGTTACTACTGCCCTACACATAAAATGTCATGATTATGCATAATGGAAAGCAAGTGTAGTAATTATTTGCAACCATTAATTCCTGTCATTTGATAAGAGCTATTTTCTTTTCCCATAGCATCGACATGATAGATTTGTAAAGAAACGTTAGATGCTCTACTTTGTTTGGTTTTGGGTATCAAGGAACTAGAGGAAGAACGTCTTCTGCATGTTATTTTGGAGGTATGTAGAGTGGGGGAAGTGGATATGACCCTATTCAAGGATCATCAAGTCATGCAAATGATGTTGGGTATCCAGGTGGGTTTATACAAAATGTCTCAACATCAACTATGGAGGTTACCATACTGAAAGATTCAGTTGGTTTAGTACTTGGGAAGAGAGGAAGTAAGATGCAGCAAGGTATTCAACATACAAGGATAAAATGGCCTTGTCTAAAGCTGAACTGGAGGAAAGGGCCAACAAAGCAGAAATGGAACTCAAGAAGACTCAATTGCATAATGCTACCACTATTGGACAATTTAAGAAAGAGCTTGAAAATCATTCTTTACAAATTTCTTGTACACATTTTATGTTAATGTAAAACTGGCAACAAAAGCATTTGCAGAAGCATCTCAACTGCGTGTACAAAAGAATGACTTGGAAGATCAATTAACCATGTTGCAAGAATCACTTGAAAAGGATAATGAAGACATTGCAGAAACCAGACAACATGGTGAATTATAGGTGCAAAAACTTACAACACAGCCGAATCTCTCAAAGAAAAGTGAAGAAGAGTTGTTGTTAAAGGTTCAAAACATGGCTAATGAATCAAATAAAAAGTGAAAGAGACTATATTAAAAGAGATGAGGAGCTTTCTGCCTGAATTTAGATGCCCTCCTTCTAGCGCCATAATGTAGAACCTTAAATCTGCATTAGCTCAAAAACAAAGGTCCTTAGCATTGTTAGTAAACCAAAGCAAACAAAATATTCCCTATAAGATTCATCTAATCACAAGAATAATGCAAAAGAAGCAAGCAAAACATAGAAAAACATTATTCTAATAATCAAACCAACATCTCATAGTGGATTGGTGCTTCTATGGAAAGAAGCCCTTTCCCAATCCTTGATTAAGCTCCATGATGACAATGATTTGAATATGATATGGAATGCTAAGATATGGAGTCGACAAAATCATTTCTCCATTGAAGAGAGTGACCTTGCATGATATTGTAGATGAGATACAAAGATTGTGGAGGATTTGATCAATGGAGATGCTCTCTATTTATAAAATAGAATGATAGAAGAATGCCAAACATGGAGGATGTGGGACTAAAGATCCACCAATGAGAAGAGACCACTTGTCATCATGTGATAGGCTTGAGGATGAGCACATTTTGGTCAATGTGCCAAAGAGAGGGAGATTTCAAATTTGAAATTGAGAGTAAATGTTGAGTTTGAATTGTGCAAGGGACATGTAAGAGACATTAATTGCTTTGTTGGATGTACATGCCAAGTTGGGGGGAGATTCAAACTTGGAGAATATTCTCTCTTTATGCCAAGTTGAAAGTAAATAAATATTTTGATAAATCAATTAAATGCAATTTCATGTGCAAGTGGCAAAATCTAGAGAATACAAGTGATTATGATTAGCATTTAATCATGGATTAGATTAATTAAGATGATGTTAGATTTTTTGACCCATTTGACTTGATTTCTTTGATTTAAATCAAATCAAAGGGAGATGAAAGGTGATAAATGTTTAGTTAAAAAAATATTTGATTTATTTAGCTAAGGGGGATAGTGATAGAATCAAATTAAATAAAGTTAATTTATTTATTTTTAGGTGGACGATCCTTAATCAATTAAACTTGGTTTATTTAATTGACGAGCGAATATGATTAGTTAAATATGCATGATGTCAATTTGACATGTCTACACTATCCTTGCATTGTTGTGCATCCTCAACAATGTTATCATCATCAATTCATCGATCTAATCAATCAACCTTAGCTTGGTTTTCAAAAAAATCCCAAAACAAAGCACTGATATCATCACACATGTCCATATCCAAAACGTCAAAACCATGCGAAAATCCAAAAACATTCAAAAAATCAAGAAAATCCATAAACATTCAAAACATATCAAAATTCAAAAACAAATCAAAAAGTTAGAAAACATCATATCTGAACTATGTCGTCTTTGAGCTTAAACGTTGGCAAGGCTAATCTCTGATCAACCCTTGAGACACAAAAGCACAAAAACATTCAAAAAACACCAAAATCCAAAAACATTCATAAAATCTTATAAAATCCAGCAACATCCAAAAAACCAAGAAAATACAAAAAACAACCTCAAAACATTCCAAAAACGTCAAAAAATCCAAATATTTGAAAAAATCCATCCGCCCCATTTCACTTTCACCCGCAATAATCAATCATCCATAATAAACTAACCGTCACCTTCATCCTTTGGCAAAAGAAACAGAAACAACCACAACAATTGGCAAAATAAAACTTCAAACGTAAAATCAAAATTGAAACAACAAAATTTTAAACACAAAATCAAACTCTTGATCATTCGAAAACATGGCAATCAACTTTATATCAAAAGACTATCAAACAACTTATCAACCCATCATCATCCTGTACAATGCATGTCCTAGGATATATTGTTCCCACAATGGGAATCATTTTGGATATCAACTTGGATTCTTATCCTATCAAAACAAATCCCTTTGGCTAGAGGTATGAAGAACATTGAATTTTTTGTGTACTTGATCTTTTCTTTTGATTTATCTTATTATGCTAATTCCAATGACCTCTAATGATGTCTAATCAAAGTGATTTAGAGAGAAAGGAATGGCGCATCGATCATTATCCTTTTGTCTATTGTTCTTGTTGGACATTCTTGTAATATAACTTGGCGAATAATTTCTTTGTTAGGTACATCCTAGCAAGGTTTTCGTATGTCAAGTGTGAACAAGAATACTCCTATCTGTTTGTCGAGTTAAAGTCCATCACACTAGGTACAACGCCATCTTGGTTCTTTATACCTTGATGCATCGTATCTAGGTGTGTTATCAAACAATAAGGTAATTGGCCCTTTTAGAATCCCAATTCCTCTGTAAGCAAATCATCATCATCATCATCATCATCATCATCATCATCATTATCATCATCTCTAATAAAGTTGGCTTGTTGGTGTCTCTTGTCATCATCTTATTTTCTTCCTACTTCCTTTCATGCTAACATGGTACCACAATAGTTAATCATAAATCATCACTAATGCATCCATCCTACATCCACAAACCGTCAACATACTGCATAATGCATATCATACCATATAGAAAGCATTAATCATACCATATAGAAAGCATTAATCATACCACATGCATTCATCCCCATAATTGCATAATATAGATTAGTTATTCTAAGAATTTCATAAACCATACATCTATCACCCATACGTATAATCATAAAAGCATCATCACATCATAGCATGTGCATCCATATCATCCATTACATATAAACATCATAATCATCTCATTTATATCATCAATAATATAACTATCATGGTACAAATCAGGATCAAGTGGGTGTAATATATCAAAATAGGCATGAAGCTACCCATGGTTGATGACTGTCTACATTATCAAATCTATCTACATCAAATATTCGAGTTGAATTGATCTTGAACCTCTTTGTCGTGAGATCGACCCTCAAATCAAACCTCTTCGCCCGATTTCTCAAGGGAGCAGTATACTAGCATAATTCTTTTCATTGGGGCAATAGTGGGGCATTCAAAAAAATTAGAGAATTTTTGAATTTTGATCAAGACAGTTTATTCTTTGAACCAACACAGCAAGTACATTTCTTCAAAGAGGGGAAAAATGTAGACACGTAAAATGTACATGCACTCAATCCTGATCTACTTACATTGCTTCATCCTGAATTATCCCTCTGTCTAACCATTTAATCGAATAGCCTTATTTGATTAAAGTCATCATAATTCCCCTTTTAATTAAATAAATCCCTAATTTAATTAAATCATTGTCTATGTGTAATTAGCTAGGTCATTTCATCTTCCTATCTTTATTTAATTAAATAATCCATATTATTTGATTAAATCTCTAAAGTTCATCTAATTAAATTAAATAAATCAAAATCTACTTCACCCTTTGGTTAAATAAATCAAAAATATTTATTTAACTAAGTCTAAATCATTCTCTTCTCATTTTGAGTTATTTAAATCCTAAAATCTAAGTCAAAATGGTCAAATCAACTAACATCATTTAAATTAATCAAATCTTGATTAATGCTAATCCTAATCACTCAAATCCTCTATATTTTGCAACTTGCACATGAATATCAATTTAATTGATTTATAAATCATCTATTTTCATTCAAAAAAGGCATCCAAGAGGGAATATTCTTCAAACTTGAAATCTCCCCCCAAATAGACATGTACATCCAACAAAGCATTTAAAATCTATTACATGTCCTTGTGCATTGAGCCAAGTGGCATTTAACTCCTCTTTCATCCCCCCTAAACATGTCACTTCTTCAAATTCAAATTTCAAACTTGCACATTGATCAAAATGTGCTCAACCTTCATCCTCTCACATGTTGACAAGTGGCATCATGTCATTGGTTTATCTTTTAGCCCACATTCATCCTATCTTTAAATCTTCAACTCTTTCTTTCAATAAATAGAGAGCTCATCCTTCATTTTCATCATCCACAATTTGAGTAAGCTTACTATACTCAAATACATCTTCAAAGCATTTGCAAGATTCATCAATTTATCAAATCCATAGCTAGGTTATGCAGGTTTTTCATCATGGAGCACACTTGAATCTTCAACAAAGTGGATCACCATCACCATTCATCATCAAAGCTTGCGAAGGAGTTGGGAAAGGGCCAATTTCCACATCAAATTGGCACCAACTCCCCCATAAGATCAAGAGTTTGCATATTTTCAATAGGATTTAGCTTATTTTCATCTTCTTTCATTGTGTTCTTGTTTTATTTCTATTTTGAATATGGTTAAATGGATTTTATGGGGAACCTCTATTCTAACTTGCATTTGATCTTATTAATGTGTTCATTTGTTGTGTTCTTGCAAGTATAGGATCTAGGTTCACATTTCTTAACACATTGGATACATGATCAAGGAATCACTCTATAGTAGACTATCCGCCTACAATACCTTTTAAAATCGTCATAATTCATTTTTTATTTTTCATTTTACTTTTAGATTTCTATGTATTTTCTAAATCCCTAGAAAGGTCAAATTAAATATCCATTTATAGAGTCATGTTTGTATGGATTCCAAGTTTGCTAATGTGTGTTTCTATTAAAGATAATTTATATGAAATAAAGAGAAAAGATTTTATCATTTGTTTCATTTGTAAAATGTCATGATCTACTTTATGTGAGGTATTTTAGGTTTTTTTTTGTAGCCATAGGTATGGCTATATCAGCCTAAATTTACATTTCATTTCAATCATCTTGTATAGTGGCCTTGAGAAAAAAAACATCCCAAGTTTGGTAGAGATCAAATGAGAAGAAGAGCTTTCCCACTCTTATCACTAGGTATCCAAACTATTCATTCTTTCTTGATAAGTTTAGCTTTCTTACCTGAGATAAGTTGATCCCTACATCTTGATTATGAGTGTCAACTCTAAGAGTTAGTCAATGGTATTTATAGTTAGCATGCCTAATAATAACAACAATATAAACTCAATATAAACAAATGTATCATAAAAGATCAACCCAATGTTATGTTGCCAATTCATTACCATTAAAGATCCTTAGTTTTCTCCCCTTGACCCCGAACAATTTTTCCTTCATATTTACATTTGTAAAACTTTAATTTTCAAGAAAATAATATTTAACTGTAATAATTTTATTAAATACAAAATTTATGCACAAACTTACAAATTATTTTAGAAAATTAAATTTATAAATTATTATTATTATTATTATTTGGAAAAAGGTGAGAAGTTGATATACATTATTTTATTATATAAAAAAGATAATTACAAAAGATGCCAGTTAACCAAAATTTGGTCAAAAAATTACATGAAAACTTTATATAGACCCATACTTTCATTTAAAATTTACATATATCGATACTTTCCTATGGGCTATATGTGGAGTCAGAGTATATACCCAGATCCAGATTGACTGGAGACCAAGATGCTATGCTTTACATACTACAAATTTACATTTGATATTAAATATTGCATTTGTGCATATACCAAAACTATATCTAACCATTCGTTTAGTCCACTTTGTTTCCCGCTAGCCCATTGAATGGAAGTGTTGATGGTAGAGAGGGTTGTGGGGAAGTGGGGAGAGGTGCAACATGCCATCCTTGTAGTTACCAATGTTGCCCGCTAGCCCGTTGAATGGAAGTGCTAACGTTAGAAAGGGTAGAGGGGAAGTGAGGAGAGGCACAACATGCCTATTAAACCCTTACCATGCCTGTTATTCTGAATCCTATATTTTACCTTTGTAGCTTAATGGAACAAAAACAAAAAAATTCCCAAAACATGTATGCAGATGAATACTTAGAAGATTGAGATGGTTTCCCACTACCTGCTGGTGGCCAGTGCTGACATCAAAAAAGAGACTGAGGAAGTGGGGAGATGTGCCTCACACTTGATATAACTTTGAAAAAAAATTACCACTTGTTGATATTTATCGACTAGATTTTACTTGCAAAAATTGTATGACAAGCTACAAAATTATTGCAGAGCCAATTTATGCATCCCTTGCAACAATGCTTGCACCTTCATACACTGAGTTTTCATATTGTCCTTCAATGAAGATGAAGTCACTATGAAAATGGGGAGCCACCCTAGGAATATTTATGCCATTCACATCATGGTGCTTGTGATGAGTGAGGAGGAAAGAAACTGGAAAATACCTTTCTTTAATTCTATTCACCATTTCCAGACCTAAAAAATTTGAGTGAAGCTGCAATAGCCTATATAGCTCACAAGAACTGTTCCTTTTCAGACCAATTTTTATGGCATCATAAATCTCTGTATATTCCCTTTGTGCTTAAGGAAACACTTAGGGAATAATCCTCCCACATAACCTTTACCACTATCAAATTCGTAATATTGAACACAGTGAATAATTTCATTCTCACTTAGGAACCCTAGGCGCACCGCTTCCTAAGCCATAGTTTCCAACATCTCATATAATTGCACCAAGTCCAAAGTGTTGGCTAAGAATTGTAATGTAGGAAAAAGGGTTTCACCTTTTTGGAAGATGGAACATAAGGGGATATGGGATCCTCATATTTCACTACTCATAACATTTAGAGGGACCCCTAGAGATCTCAAACTAGGGGTAAAATGAAGGACAAGGATCTACTAGAGGGGTTTTCTAGGGTATCAAAAATGACTAATGAAGGGTTCACCACCAAGCTAGGGATTGGAAAGATAAGGAATGGAAGTAGCATGAAAAGTACTATTCAAAACCTAACTAAATGACTTAGGAAATGAAACTGAAATACAAAATATCAGACTGGAAATGAATAGAGGTACACCTGGGAGAGTGATGAGCTCAAAACAAGCTCCAAAACCCTAAAAAATTGTTGTTTCATGCCCATTGGGACTCATACGCCATTCTGGGCGATTTAGTCCCTGATTAGGGTTTATGTGCCAAAATTGGAATATGACAGTGTATCATCTAAATCTCCTAAAATCTGGAAAAAGCCCTATACTAGGACCGATACGCCACAAGTGGCATATCAGTCCCACTCTACTTTTTTGGAGGATTAAGACCTGAATCTGCTCTCTTATCTCTATTCTTCCTTCCACACTTTGTTTTTGGATCTAAAACCTTGATTTGCAACCTATAGGTTACTTTTAGTAAAGATGACAACTTGATGACTTTCTTCAACCTTGCAACCTAACCTTTAAAGGATCTTCAAGCTCCAAGACACTTATATTTGCAATTACACATGTAGAGAGAGAAAAACTTTTTGATTTGTTAGTGAATAGGGGTTTTCCTTGGTCAAACCTCGTTTAGGTAATTAAACCAAATATGAGATAATGAAATAAGGACATGAAACATGAAGAATGATACCTTGAATGATGTCTTGTAAATTTGCAATCTAACATGAAGTGGTCATGAAGGATTTAGATCTAGATCTTGATATAAGTGTAGAACAATAAATAGTCTTGGTTCTTGAATGTAACATCACAACACTAGCTCAACAACATGCTTGATGCTTGATGACCTTGACATGATGATGGATCTTGAATTGCTGTAACAAATGATGAAGAGTTCTACCCTTGAATGCCTTAAAGATGCTCTTGAATTCTCTTGTGAAGTCTTGTAAACTCTTGTAATCATAAAATTGCTATTAGGAATGTGCTCTTGAAAGTATTAGGTGAATATATGATTGTTTAGGTGAAAATGAGAAATAACCTTGTATTTATACTTGTTTATGCCAATTTTTTTGAAATTACAACACTACAAGTTGACATCAGATCTATGAGAATTAAATCCCGCCAATAATTTGAATTAAATTTAATTTTTGGTCACATGGGACTCATACGCCAAAATGGGTGTATGAGTCCCATTAGGCTTATCTATGGGACACATTTTTCAAAAATGCTTAGAATGATGTAAAATTAGGATCGGGGCCCAAAAACCTAGCTGGGACTCATACGCCCAAGGTGGCATATGAGTTCCAGATCACTAAATGTAGGCCACAAAACCTAAAAACACCTGGATTATGATTGGATGTTGGTTTATGTCAGGATTATCCTCAGAAAGATGCATTTAATAAGGCTTGTGGATACAAAATAGGGTCAATTAAGGCATAGATAAGCCCAATTAGTAATGAAAACTCTAGATTAGTGTGAAAGATTGGTACAATACTGTACAACACCCTAAATAAGGAATAATTAAGTTCATTTAGTTTACAAGGGTCCTAAACTTAATGTGAAGGTGCAAATAAATACACTTTACAACATTAAATTAAGGAAAAATTAGATCTATTTAGCTTAAAAGGGCCCTAAATCCAATGTGAATGTATAAAATACATTAAAACACTAGATCAAGGCTACATTAGGTCCATTTTAATGTTAACCATCCCCAAATCAAGAGAGAAATTGTACCATCTCCAAGAAGGGCATACAATTTCCATCATTACAAGAAGACTGAAAGGATTTGAGATGGAAACAACAATCTAGGTGCATTTGAATGTAATATATCTTTCTCCAAAAACAATTTCACACAGTCAACAATACTAGGGAAAAATACATTGAAAACTTGAGATAACTCACAATTGGTTCATCTGAGAAAGGATGCTCCCATTCGCGAATATGAAGGGGATCCTAAAATTTTAGGGAGATATTCCATTTGTAAAAGTAGACAGACAACCTCTACTACAACAACTAGGGCACCACACCACCCCTAGACCCAAAAGACAATAACTACCTCGATTCCTAGAGGAATAGGCAACAATAGATAAATTGCACCCCAAATTTCAACAATTAAAACCAACCCATAAAAAACACACAACAAAAATTCTAGCTGCCTTGGGACTCAAGCTATTAGAATTTATAAGCACCTTAGATAGCAACTAGACAAAGAATTTCTCTTCAAAAAAGAAATGAGAGCAACTATGAAACACAATGATACAGAAGCTCTGAGTACTAAGGATGCTTCCCCCATAGAAAATAGCAAAATTGTTGAGGACACTTATAGATAGTTGCTTAACACCAACCCAAAATAGAAGCACTTACAATTCTAAGCATGAGATTGAAACATGAACCCAAATTTATCTAGAGGAGCTGTACAACACACCCTTATTGTCACTACAGGAATAAAAAAACATATGATTCCATATACAACCACATTTTTCTTATAAAATTCACTTCACATCTGCCTACATTGTTGTGAGGTATCAATGAGCCATAATAGATAATAATGGTTGTCTTTTCACCACATAGGCAAGTGAATTAACACACATGAACATTAAATTTTCTTTGAAATTCCAAAGAAAAAACCTACAAAACAATAAAAAACATTAGCATTTAAAATCAATGTCATCATTGCCACAAGAGTAGCCACTGCACATCCTTTCAATTCGATTACAAATATTGTAGACCACATCCTATATATATTCGACATAGATTGATATAAATTCCCACACACTTTGACTGTGTTTCATACTTGATGTGGCTATAACATATAACCTACTTTGTTTAGTTATTTACAGAATGAAGCAATCCTTTCCTTTTGAATAATATCATCTAAAGCTTTTATGAAATTATTTAAATTTTTGTTATAGCTGATCTCAACTTGTGCTTGGTCACAACCAATATTTTCTAACAAGTCTACCACTTGATTTCCATCTCTATATGAGTGTTTAACCTAGGAAAAAACTAGCTTGTCAATAAGCTTCCAAGCTTGCTCAAATACATATTTAATTTTCCAATTAATCACCTTTCTCTCCTTACATGCATTATAATAATTAATGAGTCCCCTTCAATATGCAAGTTGGTGATATTCAAAAGCATTTCCAATTGTAGCCTATGCAAAAGAGCTTGAGCTTTAGCAATATTTTTTGTACCATTCAGAAGGTGGATTCATTTGGCCGAAATGACAAGACCTCTATGATCCCTTATTACCACACTAGCCCCTAAGACTCCTGGGTTACCACATGAAGCACCATCAAAATTCAACTTGTAGAAATCTATGGGGGGAGGTATCCAAGCAATTTTAATTATATCAATATTTTGTTTCTAATGTTGGTGTAAACTTCCTTTGAAAGGAAGGGCAATGTTCTACCACTATTGTAATAGTTTAAAGTCCCAGTATGTGAATACAAAACCAATATTTTTGCTTTTTAGACACATACATTTGTGATCCCAGTTATTGAAGATTCTATCTTACTTAAAACCTGAACCAATTTCATTTTCTCCTGCCTTAAAATCTGCCTATTTCTCTCCCACCAAATGCACCATAATATAGCTAACTTGACCACTTTCCAAATGCATGCAAAAAATGATGACTTGTATAGAATTGGCCAACTTGTAAAAAGTTGCCACAAATTGTTTGGCAATGGTGAATACCAGTTTAATTTGTTTACAACAAATGACCAAGAAGCATATGTAAAAGGGCGGTGAATGAATAAATGATTTACCTCCTCCATCGCCTCATCACACAATACACATTTGAAAAGAGCTACAATCCCGAGCTTAGCAATTCTTTCACTTGTCAAAACCTTATTTTTTATAGCCAACCAAGAGAAACAACCTACCTTAGGTAACACTGTTGAATTCTAGCAAAAAGACAGAGCCCTTTGAGAATTGTTGCACACACCTTTACTCATTCATTCTTTATAGCACATTTTAACTGTATAGCTATCTGATTTAGATGGATCCCACAAAATCCTATCCTCTTCCTTTGAAATGTACACGTCTTACTCTTAATATGGTACTTAGCTCCTTTATTTGCTCAATCGGAAAATGAATGGAAGATAGATCTTTCCAAACGACTGTCCCTATTTGATAATATATGTTTTAAAAGTAGTCTTTGACTTTTTCCCCCAAATTTGAATTGAGTAAGCTTTTATTATTATATTATTATTTTTTAAAATAGGCACTAAAAACCATGGGAAATTTATCATGCAACTCCATGCAAATTACAAACTCTAGGATTTAACATGCAAATTCTATATTTAAGAATTCTATTTTTACCGTCATGCAAGACTGCAGTTCTATCTCAACTTTCTCTTCTTAGGATCACACAGGAGGCGGTTAATCCCTTGTCACGAATTCCGAGAGAAACACTGACCATTTGCCAACAAAAATATGTATAAATTGATGCATGCAATATTATATTACATAAACCATTTATAGAAAACAAATCCTTACAATTACAATTGCTCCATAATTTAGCGGATATGCACATTCTATAGTGAAATGCCTAAAGCACTCTAAACTAAGACTTTCTCAATGAAATTAAAAAGCAACGAGAGGGACAATTTGCAACGCCTCTTTCAGGGTTGGGCTCATCCTAAATCATTTTGACTATGATAATGGCTCAGTCTTTCCATGGTCTAACTAAATCACATATTTCTAAACTTTTAAGGAGAGTTGAGGTAAGCCTTTTCATTCATTTATTTATTTGTTAAGCATATATATACTCCATGGCAATGCACATAACAATGGAAGCGTTGAGATAATAGAAGGAAACTGAAAGAAAGCGGTGAAGCTGAGGAGCCCCAGAGTCGAGGCCGGCTATCCTGAAATCGGGTCGTATTTTGGTTGAGATAACTCTTCACAACTAGCAGGAGTAAAAGAGATTGTGTCATTATCATTATCGTAGAGAATATGCAGATTCTGCTGCTGTAAATTTCCCAGAATGGAAGGCACCTGCGCTGCGGATTCGGGGTCGAGTACTTTCACCATGACCAGACACACCATACTTGTTTCCGGATCCATTACAAAATTATATTTTCCTTCCACAACGTAATCTGCACCTCCCTCCACATGAAATGTAATGTCGGGAAGACTACTTTCCGCTGCTCCTGAAGGCATCCAATAGCAGAGACTAAATCCAGCAGGAGGGCTGTCGGCTACGATCCATCCGAGTGTGACATCCAAAACCTGGGCAACTGCATCGAAGGCCGTGGGTGATAGATATGTGAGTGTGGTGCCCGAGTCGATGATGAACCCTCCGCTTCCATCCTCTCTAATATCGAACGTTCCGTCTTCAATTTTCGCAAAGGTTTTATCCACGCTGATTCCTATCACAGACATGTAATAGAAAGTGTTGAGCTCCGGGCGGGCGGAGTTCTTTACCATTGGCGTAGACTGTACATTGGCCCCGTTCAAGTCAGCTGCGCTGCCGAAGAAAAGAGGACTCGAGCTCGATTTGCTGTCATAGGAGGTGAGACAGTAAGAGAATTTTGATCCAACCGTGGAACCAATCTGAGAAATGAGCGACAGGCCGCCTCGTCCAAGCCCCACCAGACCGTCCGATCCAGAAAACTGTCTCCTCGCGTGACATGGCTGCACCCAAATGCCACCCCTGAGATGGATTGCTGCTTCCCACTGGTGTCCCACATGGTAAATGTCTCGTTCGACAAGACGCCGAGGGTTTTCGACCCGTCTCCGTAGGAGTACGAATACTCGCAGTCTGCCGTGCACGTTCTGGTAAGTAGGGCATAGCAGAGGGGAGCGGAACACGAGAGTTTGTTATAGGTGGTAGATTTGGCGGGGTCGAAGATGTGGTCGGGCTGAGAATAGCAGCCAGTGCAGGGTTGACACTGCGTCCAGATGAGATCGCTTCCTGTGTCAACGATGCCAATTATTTTGCGCGGCGGGGTTCCGATGCCCATTGACATCATGAATTCTCCAGTGTTTTGACCAATCTTCACAGGCGCGACCAAGTCGTCAGCGGGCGATACTTCTCCTCTAATCGCAGTTGCTAATCTTTTGAGCCTGGCGTTACTTCTGTGGACGGCGTGGCGTAGGCGCTCGTGATTAGTGATGTTTGTACTCCATACACGCTGCATATCTACTTGCAAGGCTTTCACTTGCACTCTCCCGTTCATCACCGTTATCATCACCAGCAGGATTAGCGTGAGACTATTGATGCGTGCCATTGCAGAGCAATATACAATACTGGCAGAAAGGTTCTGAATATTGCTTTCCTTGGTATATCCTTTTGTGGAAGAGGATCCGTGGCATGGTTCTTAGGAGGCATTGGGCTTGTTTAAATACTTTGGTTGGATGCTACTCATTGTTCATCTTCACGTCAAAAACAAGACCATAACAAGAGATTTGTGCATTTACCAATGTTCGAAACAAGAAAAAGAGAGCGTTTCCTAGGCAACAATTGTCATGGGAGAAGCCGAGGAGGAGACGGCTATTTTGTCGTTTCATAAAATAAGAAAAGAAGGGGGCTTGTGTATAGATATTTCCTCGCTAAGTATGTTTTCAATGTTTAAACTTTTATAATCATGGTTAACGGGGTGATCTATCCGCGCTGGGGTTTATGCATTGTCATAAAATACTAGCTTGCACGACTGTATTTTAAGAACAATGTTCTCTTTATAAGAAGAATGTTATGGTTTTATCATAAATGTGTATCTTTAAGTAAATTTAAAATTAAAATAAAATAGTTTTTTATATAAATAAATTATATTTTAATATTTTAAATTAAATTAAAAAAATTGTAAATTAAGTTGATTAATAAAACAATTAATTATTAATATATTATTATAATTTTTAATGTAATTAAATTTGTATTATTATTTTATAATTATTATTAAATTAAATTATGTTATATTATTATATGTAATATTATATTAATTTAATTAGATTATTATAATATTATTATAATAATAAAATAATTATATGTTATTATATATTTGTTACTACATATGTTTATAATGTAATTTTAATTATTATTATATTAAATAATATTCTATTAATTTATAAATTATGTTATAATATATTATACTATATCACATTATTATATATTTATTATTATATAAATAAATTTATATTATTATTTTATAATTAATATTATATTAAATTTTAAATTATATATTAGTTTTAGGATGCACTGACGGATGGTGAATAGGGATATAAAAAAGGGGAGATGGTGGGCTAGCAAGATGGGAGTGTGGACAATGATTTTGGTAACCTAGGGGTTCTTTAGCTCTTCTAGGGTTTTTCATCTAAAAGGAGAGAAATGGGCCCAAAATGTTATGTCTACACTCAAAATTAATGTAAAAGGGATGCAATGTATCTAAATGTAGTGTACTAATGCAATAAACTAAAAGAGAAATGATTTATTGATGTTAAACCTAAGAAATGCAAAGTGCTAGAAAACACACTGTGATATGCAAAAAAAACTTAAGAATGCAAGTAAATAATGTCAGAATTGAACAGAACTGGAGAGGTGCACCCAGAATCTGGAATCTAATGCAGAGAGGCTTTGGAATCCTATAGAGTTGACTGAAAATATTGACTGAGACACTTACACCAAGCTGAGCGACTCAGTCCAATTTTGAAGAAAATATGTCAAAACAGGAATCTGCCAAATGGGTATCCAAAAATGTAGAAACCACTTTTCAAGCCTGGCAGTGGGACTAATTCGCCATAGATGGTGACTTAGTCCACTTGGAGATTTATGTAATTTCGAGACAAGATTCTATAGCTTTCAATCTACACTTCCTTTTCTGACAGGTATTCGAATTTGAATCTACAGAAAATGGGATGAAAAGAGTCCCCAAGCTTCAATTAGGGTTATGTTGACCTTGATGGATTGTTGACCACTTTTTGACACCAAAATCTTTGACAAATCTTCATACAAGGTCTGCAAACACACATGCAAAGAGGGGGAAAAGGGTTAAGGGTTAGAGTATAGAGGTTTGCCTTGGTCAAACCCCACTTTGGTAATCAAACCCTATGAAATGAAATGAAATGAGAGGAGAAAGATAAATAAACAACATACAATGTCATAAACTTACCAAACCCTTGATGTGTAAATCTAAAGATACGCAATGAAGTGCTCCAATGGATGACTTGATTAAGCTTAGAGTGCTTGAATGCTTGAGAATGATTAAGTGAATGGATGAATTGCTTGAGTGAATGAATGGGGGTAAAAAAGAGAGGAAAATCCCTTATTTGTACTTGATTTTCCATTATTTCCCAAAAAATAAGACATCATAGGCCGACCTCAAGAGTAAGAGAATAAAATATTGCCAAGAAATTAAAATTATTTTGATTTTTTGTGCCCAGTGGGACAAAGTCTCCCCAGGTGGTGACTTGGTCCCACCAGGGCAATTTCACTGGGTTTTGAAAATGAAAGTGCATTAAATAATGTTTAACGAGAATATCCTAAAAAATACACTTAAGTATGATCGAAAAGTGCATTAAGGGGTCATTTAAATGTGAGAAAGGGTTGATTTGGTGATGAAAAGTCTAGAAAAGGTTGATTGGGTGATGACAAGTCTACAAAAGCATGAGAGTTTGTTACAACTCTTTACAACACTTTGAAATAAGACTTGGTAAGTGATAAAAAGAGATATTTAAGTGTTCATTATAATGAAAGGATCCTAGAAAAGTGTGAAAGTGGGTTACAACACTTCACAACACCTTTACAAAACATCCTAGAAGTCTTAATGACTCACAAGGGTCCAAGACCTAATGTGAATGTGTTGGCCACATTACAACATTAAATCTAGGAAAAATAAAGCCAGAGTCCATAAGAAAGACTCATGTGAGCACAAAAATGTCATCTATACATTTTTTGGTGACACATTAAGCCCCTACTTTAGTGAGAGGATGAACTCATTTCAAAATCAAACTAAAGTAGCCCAACATGCACATCAAGAGGGATCCAAATGCATTGATGTTGATAATTTGAGACAATGATAATCAAGAGGGATGATCAATCCCTCAGGATTATGATCTCATGGAAAACCAAAGATAAACACAAAGGAAAACATGTGAAGATGATGAAAAAGGAAGGAAGAAAGCTTCGATCATTTTTCTATCCTATTGTGGATTAGATCTACACTGTTTGTTTGAAACAAGAAATGTGTACTCACTCTAGGGTGATAGAACTCGTGGTGGTATATTGGGTGAGAAGGCCTGAGTATACTCATTCTGGGGCCACTAAACTTCTAGTTATCCGCAGGGTGAGAAGGCCTGAAAGGTGAGGAACATACGCTCATGGTTGGTATGCACTCACACACACAGGTGGCTATGGGGAAAATTCATGCCTCGGAATGGGCTTCCTACTCAACCATATTAAAGTTATACCTCTTGATAACTTTAATAAGGCACCGCAAAGGACAATGTCATTTCGTGCTTCATGAGACAAGCAAATCTTCATATGCTTAGAACTCATGAACAAATGCAATGACACCATAGGCATGCATGTTGTGTTATGCAAGGTGGCCATATAAATGTAAAATGCAACATGCAAAAGAATGTTCAAATGAGTCTTGTTTATTTTATGCAAGGTCTATAACTTAGGGAATATTGTGTCTAATGTCTACAAGAGAGGACCAATCAAAGAATAGAATATTCAAAACTTAGGGGATGCAATGTGTTGCATTAGGAAACCAAGAGGAATGTAATATGCTAAGATAGATCATTCTCATGAAGGAAACTATACCCAATGTCATCCACAAAGTGAGAAATGCATCGTATAATGTAATAAGGCTCCACTAAGAACCAAGAAAGAAAAATGAGTTATGCCAATGTATGCCCCCACTTTAAAGGAATTTCTATACTCTATTATGTGAGAAATTATTTTAAATTAGCAAATGAAAAATGCAAAAAGAAACACAACATGAGAGCCAACTTGGAAAGCCCCTAAGCCAAGTCATATGTTTTTGAGTAAGGTTGCATCATGCAAAAGAAAGAGAAACAAAAGAAAGAGGGGTTTCCCCCACAAGGAGCACACCAAACACATAAGGGATCTATGGATTTGGGGTTAGTATGTTTATTTCTACAATGTTTTAATTAAAGAGTTTGGAACTGTCATCATTCCCCAAATACACATAGAATTGGAAGAATGACACAAGGAGGGAAAAAAGAAAAGAAAAAGAAAAGATCCATTTTGGGTCAACATGGAAGAGACATTGTTGTCTCAATGCCTTGCATCATCCCCAAAAGGAAAACACAAGCAAAATAAAATGGAAAAGTGAAAGAGAAAGGAAAATATTTTGGGTCGACATGAAGGAGACATTATGGTCTCGATGCCTTGTGTCATGCCCAAAAAGAAAATAAAAATAAAAGTGAAAAAGGGAAAAGAAAGACCTTTTGGGTCAACATGGAAGAGACATAGGGAATCTCTACTCTTTGTGTCATCCCCAAAAGGAAAACACAAAACAAAAGTGAAAGGAAAAAGCAATGCACAACATATAGAAGAATGAAGGTACACATAGAATAATGTTACAAAGAGAGGAGAACATCAAATGGCACGTTACGAGGGAACATGATACACACATAAAAGAAAAAGAGAAAGAAAAAAACTAGTAATGCAAAGGAAAGTCAACCGTCAAGGAAGTCGCCCACCTTCCCATCTCAATTGGTATAAGTGGAAGGTGAATAATGCAGCTACAAGACAATGAAAAATGCATTACTAGGACAAGGCTATCTACTTATTTCCCCCACTGAGTGCAAGACCAGAATGAGCTGAGATAGGTGATGGGAAAGGTCATGCAATAGTGAGAATGGAAGATTCTATAACTATTGCATGATAAAGAACATACTGCATAGTGGTGTTATTCAATGGTAATGTCACAAGAGTCACTTAGGTTGGTGAATTTTGCTAAGATTCATTTTAAGACCTTACACTTTTTGGTATGATGTCTAAAAGTTCTATGATATAGGCAATGGGATATGGGTATGCTTGTTCTATTTTTGTGTTGAGTTTCTTTGATAGGAGGTAATTTTATAAGCCCGTGATGAAGGAGAAGTTGTAAAGCTTTATCATTTGGCAAATTTTTGAGATCATAAATTTCCTTACTTGTTTCACCAATTTCTCTAGTTGAAGGAGGAGGAACTAAGGTGATCCTACCATCCTTGTCATTACTATCATGTAAGGGTTGTTCACAAGGAAGGAGGATATTTAGATTGGGGGGGAGGGGGGGAATCAAAGATCATCGTGCCATCATCACGAAGTCTCCAATATTCTACAAGAGGCTTGTTGTCATGAGGAGGATCTTGATAGCCTAACCCTGTTGTGTTTTCATCTTTTGGATTTGTTCTAGAAGTTGATGAATGTTATGTTTATTTGTTGTGTCACATCCTTGTTTACTTAAGATGGTAAAACCTTTTCCATATGTTTCTTCAAGGTTGATTGGTGTGTTGGTAACTTTGTTATCATAGAATGGTTGAGGAGTTGTGTGGTTAGAGGAACTAGGTCCACCTATTGGAGGGAACTTAGATCCTTCATTTGCTTCAAGGGTTAGGTATCCAGATGTATCAGGAGGTGAGACTATAGGTAGGTCTTGTTGTTTCATGGATGGATAAAAGGATGCATTGGCTTAAATGTTGTCAAGACATTCATTTAAGAACTTGGTCATGCTATCACATCTTCTCCAATGATGTCAACAACACAAGGAGAACATTCATGAGGAGTTGAAGGAGCATGAAGAAGCTCAAAGTCATTAGGATTAGTTCCAAAGGCACAATTTGACATGTCCACTAAAGATTTTAATGACATCCAAAACTTATTAAAGAAAAAAGCCATGATTCAAGCAAACTAAATGCAATAAACATCAAGTCTAGAAAGTATAACAAAAGAAAATAATAGAAAACAAAAATGTAGAAAATGGATAGAAAATTTCAGAAATTACAGTTGAAAATGTGTAGAAGGACTAAGTCACCTTGTGTGGCGAATTAGTCCCAGTGATGATTTTTTTGTGATTTTTCAGAAATTTTGAATGCAATTTTATATCTTTTAGATGCATAGATGCAGCTAAAATATGAAAGTGCATAATTTTTGTTATTTTCCAATGAAAGATGATGCAAAAATGCAAGCTATATGAGCTTTTCACTAATGCATTTTTTAAAACCCTAGGATGCAATTTAAACAATGCAACACCTAATGCAATGCTAATGTTAATTAAACCTAGGATGCAAATGCACTTGAAATCAGAAAGAAAATGTTCAAAATTTAGGTTCACCAAAATGTGGATAATGATTTTGGTAACCCAAGGGTTCTCTAACTCTTCTAGGGTTTTTTAGCTAAAAAGAGAGAAATGGGCCCAAAATGCTAATGTCTACAGTCAAGACTAATGTAAAAGGGATGAAATGTATCTAACTATAATTTACTAATGCAATAAACTGAAAGAGAAATGATTTATTAATGCTAAACCTAAGAAATGAAAAGTGCTGGAAAACACATTGTGATATGCAAAAAAAACCTAAGAATGCAAGTAAATGATGAAAAAATTGAATAGAACTGGAGAGGTGCACCTAGAATCTGGAATATGATGCAAAGAGGCTTTGGAATCCTATAGAGTTGACTGGAAATGTTGACTGGGGCAGTTACGCCAAGCTGGATGACTTAGTCCAGTTTCGGGGAAAATTTGTCTGAACAAGAATCTGCCAAATGGGTATCCAAAAATGTAGAAACAACTTTTTAGGCCTGGCAATGGGACTAATTCATCACAGATAGAAACTTAGTCCACCTGGGGATTTCTAGAATTTTGGGACAGGATTTTGTAGCTTTCGATATGCACTTCCTTTTCCTGATAGATGTCCAAATATGAATATGCAAAAAATGGGATGAAAAGAGTCTCCAAGCTTCAATTAGGATTGTGAGCACCATAAATCTACAAACAACCTAAACTCCAACACTCATTAGCATGGGTTAGTTCAAACTATGCAAAAGTACTAATGCTCTTATGAAATAATACATCATGCCTCATAAACAAAATAACAAAAGAAACTAATTGAAAGTGTAAAAGAAGCACAATGTATACCTATTCCATAGTGGATTGGTTCCACTTTGATATGAAAAGTGCCCCTTTCCTAACCCTTAACAAGCTCAATGATCAAAATTCCTTGAAGATGCTATGACAATGAAGTGGACAAAATTAGCTCTCAATGTGAAGAGAGTAACTTTGCTCTAAGTTGTGGATGATAAGAATGAAGGAAAGAAGCCTTTTATTTATAAAAGAATTTGATGAGATAAGAGGAAAAATGGATGAATGTGGGATAAAAACCCAACCAATAGGAAGAAGCCACTCGTCACCATGTGAATGGGCCAAGGATGTCCATGTTTTGATGAATGTGCCCATAAATGCAATTAGTTGAAATTTGAAATTAGTGAAATGACAAGGTGGAGGGAGAGTCAAATGGAGTTATGGCCACTTGACTCAAGGAAAAAGGACTTGTAAGATGAAATAAATGCCTTGTTGGAAGGACTCATCCCACTTGGAGGGATATTTGAAATGGAGGAATATTCCACTTTTATGCCTTGTTGAGAGAAAATGAAGATTTAATAAATTAATTAAATTGATTTATTTGTGCAAGTGGGAAAAGCTAGAGGATGGGACATGGATGAAGATTAGATTTAATAATGATTTGATTAAATATGAGGAGGTTAGGTGATTTGACCCATTTGATTTAGATTTATGGATTAAAATAAATCAAACGGAGATGGAAAATGATTTAGATTAGTTAAATAAATATTTTGATT
The DNA here is from genome assembly GCA_007258455.2 of Sequoia sempervirens. Taxonomy (NCBI): domain Eukaryota; kingdom Viridiplantae; phylum Streptophyta; class Pinopsida; order Cupressales; family Cupressaceae; genus Sequoia; species Sequoia sempervirens. The sequence goes on along the minus strand of VDFB02353493.1, from coordinate 17,478,710 downwards.
TATTTAGCTAAAGGGGATGTTGTTAGTGTTAAAGATGAATTTATTTAATTTAAATGGAGGACATTAGAGATTAATTAAATAAGATTGGTTTATTTAATTAAAGATGAACTTTAGAATTAAATAAATTAAATGATTTATTTAATCAAAAGAGGATAATGATTTAAATAAATTTGATTGATTAATAGAGGAATTAAGGTGAATTAATTAAATGGTTAATAGAGGGGTGATTAAAGAAGAATCCAAGTTAGTTGATTAGGATATTTTTCATGTCTACATTTTTCCCCTCTTTGAAGCAATGCACTTGTTGTGTTGGTTCAAAGAATAAACTTACTGCGATCAAAATTCAAAAAGTTTTCAATTTTTTCAGATGCCCCAGTGGAGAGAAGTACACTGTTACATTGCTCCCTCGAGAGATAGAGTGAAAAGATTCAATTTGAGGGTTGATCTTGCAATAAAGAGGTTCAAAATGGACGTATGGATGGTTATGATGATGATGCAAATGAGATGGTTTGAAGATGCTTAGAATAACCAATCTAGATATTATCCTAAACAACCTAAATGATAATGTAATTCCTGTGAGATGGATGATGTGATATGCTATGATTATGAGATTTATATATTCTAATGATTTGTGGATGTAGGATGGATGCATTGGTGTTGATGATTAACTATCTTGGTATGATGTTAGTGCAAAAAAAAATAAATGAAATGATGTCAAGAGGATCCAACAAGTCCATGATCTATGATACTTTATTAAAGATGATGATGAGAGATGGATGATTTGCTTATCAAGAATTGGGACTTTAAAAAGGGCCACTTACCTTATGTTTGATAACACACATAAACACGATGCATCAAGGTATAAAGAACCAGGGTGGCATTGCACTTAGTGTGATGGACTTTGACTCGACAATCAGATAGGAGTACTCTTGTTCACACCTGACATACATAACCTTATTCGGAATATAGTTCAGATATTTCAAATATTTCAGACCAAAACATAGAAAATAAAGCCTTCCTATGTGGTCAACAAGAATCCTAAAACACCCTCCCTAAAAACCAAAAAAAGCATGTATGACCAAGGTTATATTACAAGAATATCCAACAAGCATAGAAGAAAAAAGATAATGATCGTTTCCCCTTTCCTATCTCTCTAAATCCTTTTGTTTGGACATCATCGAGAGGTCATTGGAATGAGCGCAATAAGATAAGCCAAAAGATAAAGATAAAGTAAACAAACAAGCTAATGTTCTTCAATACCGCTAGCCAAGACTAAACTATGGTGATGCCTAATGTTGATGTCCATTGTAGGAAGGATGCATCCTAGGACATGATGATATTAGATGATTTGATATGGGACTGATTGGATGATATGCTATTGATACAAATAGTTGATTAACTTGTTTACGTGTTGACCTAGACTTTAGATTTTTGACGTTTCAATTTTTCATTTTTGAACTACTAGACTTGTTTCCGATTGCGTCACCAAAGGTTGAGGATGATAATTGATTTATTATGAGAGATTTTTATTGTGGGTGAAAGCAAGATGAGATGGATGGATTTTTTCAAATATTTGGATGTTTTTGATGTTTTTGAGGCTATTTTTGGTATTTTCAAGATTTTACAAATGTTTTGATTTTCAATTTTAAATGTTTTGGGGTTTTATGAGATTTTGACCAAGACCTAACCTAAAGACCTATACTAGGGGCCTCGGGGGCTGATCAACATATTAGCTTTTCCTACGTTATACACGTAGAGACCACATAGTTCGACTGACAAAAACTCGATTATTTGATGAGATATGAACAAATGGATTTTTAGTTTATTATGATGGACTCCTAAAGGATTGACCTAAGTGTGTCGAGGGATGATCAAAGATCAACCTTGCCTACGTTCAAGGCTCAAAGACCTGTAGTTCAACAAGACGACTCTATTTTTGACTTTTTGACTTTTTGACCTATTTTGGGATTTTGATATGTTTTGAATGTTTTTGGATTTTCTTGGTTTCATGAATGCTTTTATATTTTCAGATTTTATGAATGTTTTTGGATTTTCTGATTTTTTGATTTTTTTTGGATTTTCAGATGTTTTTTGATTTTTTTATTTTTAGGGACCTCAAGAACATACACGAATTTGATCTGATGAGAACATGCCTCCAGAATGATGTAATATACTAATCCAATAAAGGAAGGACAAACTGACCTTGAGAATGGGCCGAGTAGTACTAGGAGGGATCATGACACGAACACAAGACCAAGCTATGATGTGGATGTCGAACAGATGGGTGATGGAGATATGGAATGCGATGGATGATGGAAGCATAATGGATGGATGATGCAGAATGATTCATGAAGATCCTGGTGGATGGAAAGTGCTTATTTACACAAGGCGCATGTTTGCCAGGTTTTCACCAAGGTACTTTCCCAAAGTGCCACTGAAGCGGTTTTCACTAGAGGACGATTTTTCTCTTTACTGTTTTTGATCAATTTTCTTTTTTTTTTTTGGATTATTTCTTTTTTGATTTTTTTGTTGTCACTAAGACACCTGTTTTCCAGGTTTTCATCAGGGTGACTATTTTTTTAGGACATTTTCTAATTTTTTGATTTTTTGGTTATATACCTTGAAAGATTTAGGCATAAAACTTTTTGAGATGGGAGTTGTTCATGGGCTCCTATAGAGGCTCACCTTCTGATGTTGATAATTGATATGCCCCTAACTTATAATTTTTTGTGATGACAAATGGTCCCAACCAGTTAGGTTCAAATTTTCCTTTGTCGTTTGGATTTGAGACATTTTTTTTATTCTCTTTTAGTACCAGTTTTCCAACTTGGAAAGTCCTACTTCTGATCTTCTTGTTATAGCTCCTCTTGAGTCTATTCTAATAGAATTTCTAATGATTTAAATCATCTATATGTCGCTCATCTAGTAGCTCCAGCTCATTTAGTCTTGATACTCGGTATTCTTCATCCGTGATGAGGTTTTGTAGTGATATTCTTAGTGACGGGAGCTCGATCTCAATGGGTAATACTGCCTCTGATCCATAGACCAGGGAGAAGTGGGTGGTACCTGTTGGTGTATGGATGCTAGTTCGATAGGCCTAGAGGGCAGGATTCAATTGCAAGTGTCAGTCACAATCTACGTCATTGACTATCTTTTTGAGGATTTTTAGAATGGTTTTATTGGTGGCTTCTGCTTGGCCATTGCCTTGGGGATAATACCGAGTGGAAAAGCAATGTTGGATTTTGAATTTTTCACATAGGTCATGAACATCCAGATTCTTGAAAGGTGTCCCATTATTTGAGATAATAGCTTGGGGAACACTGTATTGGCATATTAAGTAGTTTAGGATGAACTTTGATATCTACTTTCCAGTGATGTATGTCATGGGGATGGCTTCCACCCACTTGGTAAAGTACTCAATGGGGGTTATGATAAACTTGTGGCCATTAGATGAGGTGGGGGTTATCTTTCCAATGAGATCGATCCCCCACTGCAAAAAAGGCCATGGTGTGATGATGGGATGAAGTTCTTGAATTGGAGCATGAATGAGGTCCCCATGCTGCTAACATTGTAGGCACCTTTTGACATAGTCATGTGCTTCTCTTTCCATTGTAGGCCAATAATATCCCATCCTCAGCAATTTCTTGGCCAAGGTCATTTTGCTCAAGTGTGAACCACAAATACCATTATGCACCTTAGTTAAAGTGGTCAATGCCTCCTTCGCATTTAAATAGTGTAGTAGGGTTCCTTCTATGCTCCTACGGTAAAGGGTATTTCCTAGGATGACAAACCGGGATGCTTTCTTGACAAAGGTTCTTTTTAGGCTTGAGGGTAATTCAACAGGTAGGTATAAATTTCATGGTACCAGGGATCACTGGGACCAATGATTTCACACACAAATTCTAACTTCGATACCTCAAATACGGGCATGAGAAGCTATTCTACCAAGAATTCATGTCTCAGGACATTGCGAGGGATGTCAAATAGGGATCCAATTGTTGCCATGGTGTCTGCTGATTTGTTGTTTGCTCTGGGAATCTTCTCAAATGTGATATCAATGAATGATTCTTTAAGGCTCTCTACCAACTTTTTGTATGGATTCAGCTTATCATCCTTAGTCTGGTATTCACCATTCACTTGATTTATTATCGGCTGGGAGTCTTCGTATACTCTAAGGGCCATGATATGCCACTGCACTGCTATTATGAAACCTATGGTCAAATCCTTGTATTTTGCAATGTTATTAGTGTAGGGGAATGCCAATTTGTAGGATCTAGGTATAAAGTCCCCTTGTGGGGTGATGAAGAAGACACCAACTCCTGATCCATGCTGCGTGTAGGAACCATCAAAGTAGAGTTTCTAGTGGTCGGCTATGCTGAGATTGAAGATGGATTCATTTGGAAACTCTGATATGAGTGGGTTCTCTGAATACATGGGTGCTTCTACAAGTTGATCTGTGATCACTTCCCCTTTGATTGCCTTTCGTTCTAGATACTTGATGTCATATTCAGATAGAATCATGACCCACTTGGCCATCCTTCTTGTGAGCATTGCCTTTGATAATAGGTACTTGAGGGGGTCAATTTTGGCGATGATTTTAATTTTGTGTTCCAACATGTAGTGTCTGAATTTTTGTGAAGAAAACACTACTACTAGACATGCTTTTTTGATAAATGAGTAGTTTAACTCATGCCCGACCATTTTACAGCTAATGTAATAGATGGACATTTTTGTCCCATTTTCATTGTGCTGAGCTAGAAGAGCACCGAGGGCTACTGTTGCTGACACATAGAGAATTAGTGGCTTTCTTGGGATTGACAGCATGAGGACTGGCGGTGTGAGCAGATATTCTTTGATTTTGTTAAAGGCTTCCTCACACTTGTCATCCCATTTGTATGCTACTCCCTTGTGAAGTAGGTGAGAATATGGGTTTTGTTTATCTGCCAGTTGTGCTATTAATCTGCGGATGGACTGAAGCCTGCCTTGGAGGCCTCTTAACTGTTTCAATGTTTTGGGTGCTTCCATCTCAAGGATTGATTTTACCTTGGTGAGGTATATTTCAATACCCATCATTGACACTATGTATCCCAACAACTTTCCTGACTGTACACCGAAGATGCACTTCTTTGGATTTAAACAGACCTTGTACTCCTCCAGCATGTCAAAAAGAGCACTCAAGGTTGCTATGTGATCTCTCCTCTTTCTAGATTTTGCTAGTATGTCATTGACATAATCTTTGACCATTTTTTGGATCATGTCATGGAAGATTAATGTTATGGCTCTTTGATAGGTGGCACCAACATTCTTCAAATTGAATGGCATCATGTTCTAGCAGTAGGTCCCCCATGGAAAAGTGAAGGCCATTTTGTGTTGGTCTTCTTTGGCAATCATTATTTGGTTGTACCCGGAGAAACCGTCCATCAGAGAAAGCATTTCATGTCCTGGTGTCATGTCCACTATCATGTCAGTGTTAGGCAATGGGAAATCATCTTTCAGACATGCTTTGTTTAGGTCTCTGAAATCCATGCAGATTTAGATACCCCCATCAGGTTTTGAAATAGGAACCAGATTTGACACCCATTCTGGATAGTCAATTGGTCGAATGAATCCTGCATCAAGTAGTTTCTTCAATTCCATCTTGACCAATAAAGGAATCTGAGGATGCATTTTCCTCAACTTTTGTCTAATAGGCTTTGCTTCAGAGTAGACTGCTAAGTGATGAACCACAATCTTTCGATCGAGCCCAGGCATATCTGCATAGCTCCATGCAAAATTAACCTATCTCTTTCTCAAGAAGGTTTCTAGGAGCTATTTTTCTTCTGATAGTAATGATTATGTATAGAATGTGATGTGTGGGGTCTCCTCTATTCCCAAATTAATTGGATTTCATTTTTCGGCTAGGAGTGTTGATTTTTCCTGATGGAGAGCTCTAAGAGAAAGATTGAATCCCCCATCCTCAGGTGCCTCAGAGAGGTTTTCATTGTTGGATGTGTCCTTTCTTTTTACTATTTTTGGGTTGGAGAGTGTCATAGTGTGGTTTTTAGATCTAGAGATTATTCTTAGTTTTTCACTTTTGTGACTGAGGGATTTAATCATTTCCCCATAATATGCATGTGTATCTAGCTCGGTGATGAATCCCGCTTTATGATCCCCACATGGAATATTATCCCATAGTCCCATGAATTCTGAGAGCACCTCATCATTTTCAAATGTGTCAAGAATTGGTGGTCCTCGTTGGTTGTAATCGATGAGTTGGGGGTAAACTAGGTAGATTTCATGGTTTTGGTTTTTAGACTCATAGGATAGGGTGCTAATCATGAGTAGGGAGGTGTCTTCGAAAAGAGTTAGAAAATTGGTTATGGGGTCCTTGTCACTACTACATACATCAGTTATATCAAAGGTGAAGTTTTCTATGACACGACCGATGGATATGGGTAGGTGAAGGGTGACTGTTGATTGCTGAGGAGGATTGTTGACCTTTCTAACTAGAGAACTTCAACCACGTATGGTTATACAGGAAGGGGTACATCCAAGGCCAAAATTTCTCATTCATGTCTTAGGAATGATGGGTACTAGGAGCCCATTGTCATTTTAACATAGTTTCTAGTCTCTATCATAGCCCATTGCGAGCATCATTTGCAAACCTTTGTTGTTGTCATCCATTGGTAGATCGGTCACTGGTCTATTGTTTTGGTATAGGAGATGGGATGGGTCCTCCTCTATTACTTCTCAACCAAGGTCTCCCCAACTTCTGAAGTTGGAATATCCTTCAGTGGGTGTTTGGGATGTGGGGGCTTTATTTGATTGCGGTCATCCTCGTGATCTGGGAGATTATGGTAACTCTCCTACCACACAAGCATTTTTGGTAATTTTATAGTTTCCACAACCATTGTCCTAGATGATGAATTTGATATCAAAGATGGGGGGATGGCAAGAGTGGCAGGTGTCTCTATTGTAGAAGTGGAAGTGAGAGTGGTTGGATCAATGTATGGTGTTGATGGGCCTTCATCATTTTTAGGCACTTGAGGAATTTTGCAGTATTTTGCCTCTAGGTTCTTGCAGTAAGAGAATGGTTCGGGATATCCATGGATGGTGACCTCTTGGCCTTCATATGTGAATTTGCCACATTGATGGAAGGTTGATGCTACTACTTGCATTGCATGGATCCACAGACGTCCTAGGAGAATGTTATAAGGCAATTCGAGGTCCAGGACTTGACAGGTGGTTTCCATGATAGTTGGCCCTACTTGAATAGGGAGTTGACTTGTGCCCTGGGACATTTTTTCTTGATCATCATATGCCCTAATTGTGATTCCTTTTCCTTTTTCAATGGAATCCTCTGAGATTTTTAGGTTTTTAATGAGCTTGAGGGAACAAATGTTCAAACTTGCACCTCCATCCACCAAGACTCGCTTGAATTTATTTTTATGCACTAGGACCTCTAAATGGAGTACATGGTTGTGAGATGGTTGAGCGAGAAAATATTGATTAGAGAACATAAGGAGATTCAGAGTGATGACGTTTCTGACCATAGCTTGGAATTGTTCCACATCAAGATCCGCGGGGACAGTGGATGGAGTTAATGTTTCCTCAAGGATTTTCTTGTGGGAAAATGAAAATTTTTAGCAACTCCATGATGGATATTTGTGTTGGGGTTCTTTTTAGCTAATTAAGGACATTATAGTTGCTGGGAATAGATTTTTGTTGGGCTCGGGTGCTTTGTTTGGCTGAGATGACCTTGCAATGGTGATTTTTCTACCTCTTGTGGTGACTCCATAATCAGCATGGGGTCCTTTGATGGTGATGGTAGCACAATATTCATCTAAGGATGTGACGACATGGTCGTACACATGATTTATGCTCTTGAAGGTACCCTTCCCTTTATCAGTGTTATTGTTCCCTTTGTTGTTATGGTTAGGCATCAGATTCGTGTAGATTTCAAGTTTCTAATTTCTTGGTGGCTACTCCACATTTATGATTTTTTTATCAATGAGGTCTTGGATTAGGTTTTTAAACCTCATGAAACTATTAGTGGCGTGCCCTTTGTTTTTGTGGAAGTCACAAAGCTAATTTTCATTGTACTAGGGTGGTTTCACATTTGGTTCTTGGTAATTCTCATAGGTAGGAGCCTTGATGAGGTTTTTGTTTATTAATTTCTTCATGATGACCTTGAGTGGTTCTCCAAGGGAAGTTTGTTTCCTCTTGGGGGAGTTTTTGTTTCACTGGGGTGGTCCCCTTTAATCGTTGACATTTTTGATCGCTTGATTTTTTTGCTACTATGTTGTTGTATTAGCTTGATGATTGTTTTGATGGTGGTTTTAGGGTTGCTATTGTGGTGCAGGTGTGTTTTTCCAAGGAGTGCTAATGAAAAATTGATCGAAAACACCATCGTTGGTAATGTTTCAGTTCTTTTCCCATGTGCGAGGTTTTTCATTGTAATTGGTGGATGGGTGATTGCTCTACTATTCAAGATATGAAGGTGATCCTCCTTGTGACATAAGGGCCTATTCGATGTTGAGTGCCTTGGAGATCAATTGGTCATATGTGGTGATACCTTGTACTTTGAGATGAAATTCCAAGGCTCTGTTGAGATTGGATATGATAGTGCAGACTTGTTTTTCTTTAGGCATGGCCCATTTCCTTCGATTGGCCTTGGATCGCCATCGTTGTAAGAAAGAATCAAATGATTTGTTCTTACCTTGTTTTAGAGCTGATAATTCCTATAGACTGACATCCATACCAATATTGAATATGTAGTTTTTGATGAATGCATCTACTATCTCTTGGAATTTTTTGATGCCTGGAGGAAGGTGAGAGAACCATTCCATGGCTTGGCTAGCAAAAATTCTAGGAAACAACCGCATTAGATAAGTATCGTCATATGCGACTTCCATGCAATGAACCTTGAATTCCCTAATGTGATCTTCAGGGTTTCCCGTCCCACAATATTTATCAAATTTGGGGACCTCAAATCCCTTTGGGAACAGTTTCATTACAAGACTATTGTCAAATGGATAAGGACACAAGTTTCTAGGTGTTTTCATTGTTTTCTCTGATTGAAGATCAAGCACCTATTGCAAGAGAAACTTGATTTATGTTGTGACATTGTTTTGCGAATTAGGGGGTGGGATGAAAGTGTTTTGTGGTGGTTCAATTGTTGGTGGGATGGGTGGATTGGTTGGTATGTTGATGGATGGTGTTTTCACATTCTACTACGCCAAGTATGCTTGCAATTTCTATTGTACCAACAACGTTTGTTGTTGGTCCTGTTGTTGTTGAGCTAATAGTGCCTATTGTTGAGCTTGTTGTTGCACCAATAATGCTTGTTGTTGGGCTCCTAATTGTGTTGCTTCTTGTTTCTCTTGGTGTATTTTTAGCACTTGATGATATGCTTGTTGTTGGGTTGCTTGTTGTTGTGCAAGATACTATGCTTGTGCCTGTGCGTGTTCTTTCCCTTGTGCTTGTTCTTGTTGAGCTTGGTATTGGGCATCAGCTTGTGCTTGTGCCTGAGCCTGGGCTTGTGCTTGTTGGGAAGCTTGTGCAATTTGTGCAACTTGTGTGGCTTGTGTAGCCTGTGCTGCTTGAGCGGCTTGGGCTACTTATTGTGCTTGTTGTTATAATAAGTCTTGAGCTTGTGTAACCTGTTATGCTTGTTGCGCTTATTGTGCGACTTGGGTAGCTTGCTGAGTGGCTAGTTGTGTAGCTTGTTAGATTTGGATTTGCTATAGTGCCTTTTGATAGGCATCCTACTGAGCGGCTTGCAACACAATACTGTATTGGTTTGATGTGTTCGAGTTTGGTGGTGGTGGTGGTGAAGGTGGATTTGGAATGGTGCTTGTTGTGGTGATGAGAGGCACCGTCATGTTGATGATTGGGGTTTGAGTGGTGGATGGTGTGATTGATATGCTTGGTCCTTGAGAGACCATGTTTTGAGATGTTTGGGGGATGTTTGATGATGTGATGGTGGTGGTTTGCATTATTAGGATGGTTTCCATCTGTTGTTGCAATATCTATGGCAAGATGGGAGGATTCAGTGTGATGCTTTGATTTATGTTTGGCGGGTTGATTTGATTTTGTTGATTGATGTTTGGTAAAGTGGGAAGCCCTAAACCAAGAGGTAATATGGATATTGATGGAAATGGTGAGAGTGGTGGAAATGTGAGTGGCATACTCCCTTGAGGGAATGATGAAGATGTAGTGTTAAAGATTCCCCCTAGTCCAAATAAATCTTCTTCTCCTTGTGAGGTTATGAGGAGAGGTGTTGCACGAAATGATGATGATGGGTCATTAGGATCGTGAAAGGTGAGGGGGACATGTAGATGTGATGGATTTCCCAAAGATGGTGTTTGCATCCAAATCCTGATTTTTTACGAGGAGGTGTGTTTGTAATGCATTAAGAAATGTGCTTCCCTTGTTAAAAATGGCCTGACTTGGAGAAATAGATGATGTGAATTGTGGGATGTTTTGAGTGATGTTTGTAAATGGAGGTGTAGATGAGATGGGGAGTGTGGATGAAATTGGAGGTATAAGCCCAAAAGGTGGTTCCACAATAATGATCACATCAAAATCAGAAGGGAGTTTAGCCCCTTACTTTGCTAATTTGAGCATGTATAATGAGGGATTGTGTCTCATCATGATGTTGATAATCTTATGATTCTCTAGATTTTGAACCATTTTGGTGATTTCCTCTTGTGACATTCCAAAGGGATTATTGGTAAGATCCTCTACTTGGACACCTTCCTCTTGATGGTCTTGCCAAAATGGAGGATGGTTAATTGTGAGACTACCAGACCCAATGGGATTCATTTCAGGAGTGGTTTGACTCAAGTCACTCAAAGTAGATGTTTCTTTGTTGGTTTCAATGTTCCTCTTGTGTTGCAATCTAGTTTGCACCATATAATAGGGATCAATTTTCAAGAATGTAAGAGATGAATCTCTAATTCTTTGGATTGATCTAACTTTTAAGTACAAAAGAGAAAATTTAGGATGATTTAAGGATCAAAGGTATGATGGTGAAACATGTGAAAGGTGGATGATATGGATGATTAGAAGTCTTGAGAAATATTGAAGGAGATGTTAAACTTTAGGACTTGGATTTTATGTTTGATTGTGATTTGGATTGTGAAATCATAAACTCTAAGAGGTTGGATGTTGTCCTAGAATGAATTTGTCCTCAAAATGCTAATTTGACTAAGTGTGAGAAGAAGGATTCATCTAAACACACCTAACCAAACAAGATGATTTTTGATTGGTTTTTTTATTTTGGATTATGAACTCCTAAACCCCAAGATGTTGGATGTTATCAAGGGATAAACTTGTTCACAAGGTTTGATAATTTCACTAAATATGTGGAGAAGGATGCATCTACACACGTCTAATCAAACAAGATGATTTTTGATTTGTTTCAAATGATTTTCCCAAAGTTTAACATGGAGGATTTTTCCAATATTTTCAAGAGTTGATGATGAGATGATTTTGGTTTGATGTTCAAAGATGGATGAAGGTTTGATTTTGATCCTATGTTTACCTAAAAAGACACTTGCTTTACTAGACCTTGGTTTTGAAGAACATGCTTTTCTCTAGACAAGGTGTGCGAATTCCCAAAAAATATTTGGATTTTGTTGACAAAAGAACTCATACAATTTTTTTTGTTTCTTGAAGCTTTCATGTAGAAGTTAAAAAGTAGTCTTCGTCTGAATTCGTATAGCATTGAGAGACACTTTTGGTGATCTTTTGGACTAAGAGATTTTACCTTTGGTTTCTTAATCTTGATCTTGCATGAAATCATTTGGGACACATGTGTGGGATTCAATTGTCTTTAGTCTTTGCTTAATGACTTAGTTTTACCACAAAAACTTCTTGGTTAGGTTTTGAAACTAGATGTCTAATGTTTTAATTTCTTCTCATCCCATAAAGTGTATTATGTGGAAATCAAGGAAATCAAAGCAAGAGTTGCCTAATTTTTACTTTAGTAGTAGCAAATTGAGATAAAATTCAAGTGCCTAGAAACTCTAAGGATATGAATCCCAAGGGAAAGCAAGGGAACGCGAATTCATTCAAGGATATTTTCTTCTCCTAAAGGGTTTAATATTTGATGCTCATGTTAAATGTTTGTTTTCCAATGTTTTCAATCAAGCAATGTGTTTTGATTTTAAGAACATGAACAAATCTATGGATATTTGAGACAATATTTTTTTAGTCCCCACACAAGTCCAGCTACGCTTACTTTCAGTGGATGGTTAGATGCTTGACCCCACTGGCCCCCCTCCATGACTCAACACTTCTTTCAGGGCAGCCAAGCATCAGTACCCATGAATCTCCCATGGCATACCTTCCATCTCTACTAAAAGCTATAAAAGTGTGGGGAGGCTTTAGAACGACCATTCTTGCACTAACAAATAGATAGGGATTTTGGCCTTTCTACACAAGGGTTTGAATTCAGACGTTCCATTCATGGAGATTGACCCATGTAGCAAGATAACATTGCTACCCTTCTCATTGGGACCAACCACGTGATACTGGCCTTTGTTCCAGTACCCAATTTTATATCTCGGCTGGAAATACACTTGGCTTTAGTGTGTTACTAGTTGGGTCATTCCCTTGGGTGAGTAATTTTTCCCACAAGGAAAGCCCTCTAAGATAAAAAAAAAAAGCGAGCAAACATATTCATAGTTTGATCAATCTTTGTTGAGAAACAAAGAGAGAACACACGTAATATGTTCCACTCACACTCGCAAGATGTTTTGTTTAATTTTAATCCCAAAATGAAATGTGGAGGCAATTAATTTACCCAACTTAAGATCACCAAAAGGCCTTTTGATTCTCAAGATTGCCATGAGGAACAATAGAAGCACATATGTCCTTTTGATGGTATTACTTTGAGTAAGCAATTACAAGACAAAGAAGCGCTTGTTCATTTTAAGTCCACAAAGCAAAAGTGAATTCTTTTTATAGCACCAAATCAAATGTGGAATTTTCCTTATTCAATTTGTTAGCCCTAAACGAAATCTAGTGAGTTTGTCCTAAGATTTCATTTTAATCCCTTTGTAGAAAAATTGAAATGTTCTTTTTAGAGCCCCAAAAAGATGTGAGTTGATTTAAAACATGAAATGAAAGCTCTAAGCATTTAAAAATGCTTTGTCAACTTCAAAATTTAAGGCTTCAATCCTCTATAACTCCAAGATTCTTCAAGGATTTCTTTCAATGCTTCAACGTTGTGAGTTCTTCGTACAAACGAAAAATCCCTCCTCCTTCATTTTCCTTCCTTTTCCTTCCTATAAACAATACAAATTTATCACAAATAAGAAGTATGACTTTTAAGGAATCAATGATAATATAATGAATACAATTTCAAACCAATAAAATTCCTAAACTTATCAAAATAAGAAAATTATCCTATGAGAGATAAAGATTTGCAGCTATCTTTTGGGTTTGACAGGAAACGTTTAATTTCAGCCCACTATAGAGCCTACTTGTATATTACGAATCCTCAAGTCATAAAACCAACACAGTTAATAGATATAAATCAGACATGTTCAACGTTGTAACTCAATAAATGTGTATCATATGGGTGAGTAATGATTGTCTCGTACCATAGACAAAGTTAGCATCTAAAATAATAAAAAAACCAAAAATTTAGCTTCTCCACATTTTCTTGAAAAAAAGTCTCTCAAAAGATTACTCGCCCACTTTCTTTTACTACACCACCCACTATTGCCATCTAAAATAGAGAGATCTTTTCAAATCATATCAAAATATGGAATAACTAAAGCTCTGTCGTTGTCAAGATCATGTGTCAATGATTTTGACATTGACAAAGACAACTTTAATATCTGTTGTTCCTTGAGAGGAAATAAATTTTCATGGATTAAAAATAGTAATAGGTTAAAAACTTAAAGAAAAGTAATCCGTGAATGGTGGACTTGCACATGGTAGGATGACTTTTGAGGACTTCTCCCTTTCTTAGTTGTACAATTTATCTTTTCATCTCTCATATGTGAATTGGCTAATATAAATCGAGTAAAATATGCCTAAACATGTTAGGAGCATGGTCCCCAACAATCTTTATCTTGCTCCTTTAGGCATTTTGGTTGCTAAGATTTTTTAATTTAATGAGTTGGCCCACAACATAAATGTTTATCACTACATAAACACGTTACCTCTAATGATATCTAGACCCACTGTAATTATACACATCTGTGAGCATGATTGTATTTGTCTACTCTTTAATTGTACTATGGGCTCTGCTTGGGGACATATGATCAAATGAAGTTTTGTAAATAGTGTTGAGCATGGCGGGTGGCATGTCGCTTCTGGTAGTTTACGGAGGAGACATCGTAGAACTCTTTGATGTATCAGTGGAAGCAGGTGATCCCTTCTCTTTTCATTATACTCCCACGCCAGCCTATCAAATTAACTACGCCAGGATATTTTTAATTTAATGAAAAAGCTAAAATTTGGATCGAAACATCTATTACTTAATAGCTCATAAAGCAAATGATAGAATTTTGCTTACAAATAACAGAGAATTTTGAAAACAACACCAGTGCTTAATAGCTAAAATAGTAGATGATAAACATTTGATTACAGATGACTGGATAAATTGAAAAAATAAAAAAACTCATGCGCCAACAATGGATGCCTTGATGGAGTAAACTTAATGTGCTAAAGACTCATGATAAGAGATGCTCACATTGTGGCTGAGAGTAATTTCTCAAGGATACCAAAGAAATTGATGCTCAACAAAATACTGACATAGCATATTCCTAAAACTCAACACTTGCATCAAGTAAATGCCCCATTGCAACATTTAGAATTAAAATCTTAGACTAATTTCTAGATCTACATCACTTTGCCACTACACAGAAATCCTTTGGAATAGGATCACTGTAAATGATCCTAATAAATGTGTATGTAGAATGTGAAAATATAGACAAGGTACGTGAACTATTTGATAAAATATCCCAATAGAACATGGGCTCATGGAATACCAAAATTTGCATGTTGTTCTCAAAAATATACTTCTATAGAATGAAATGGGAATCCATAAGTAAATCCCAACAACTCGAAGATGCTACTGTAGACATTTTAATGGAAGATAAATATGTGAATGTAATTGCATGATCTCAAAGTTTTTGCACCCGGTCAAATAACTCTTCTACACACCATTACAAATGAATTTAATAACCAACAAACTCTTGCTAAAATGAATTATAAGCAACTTTGTAACAATAACCAAAAATGATTGTGCACAACAGATAAATTCTAGCCCTCCTTCTAGCACCATTTTGTGAGCACTATAAATCTGCAAACAACCTAAAATTTGACACTCATTAGCATGGGTTAGTTCAAACTATGCAAAACTACTAATTCTCCTATGAAATAATACATCATGCCTCATTAACAAAATAACAAAACAAACTAATTGAAAGCATAAAAGAAGAAAAATGTATACCTAAATTCCATAGTGGATTGGTGCCACTTTGATATGAAAAGTGGCCCTTTCCCAACCCTTGAAAAGCTCAATGATCAAAATGCCTTGAAGATGCTATGACAATCAAGTGGACAAAATTAGCTCTCAATGTGAAGAGAGTAACTTTTCTCTAAGTTGTGGATGATAAGAATGAAGGAAAGAAGCCTCTTATTTATAGAAGAATTTGATGAGAGAAGAGGCAAAAGGGATGAATGTGGGATAAAAACCCAACCAATAGGAAGAAGCCACTTGTCACCATGTGAATGGGCCAAGGATGTGCATGTTTTGATGAATGTGCCCATAAATGCAATTAGTTGAAATTTGAAATTAGTGAAATGACAAGGTGGAGGGAGAGTCAAATGGAGTTATATGGCCACTTGGCTCAAGGAAAATAGACTTGTAAGATGAAATAAATTCCTTGTTGGAAGGACTCATCCCACTTGGAGAGATATTTGAAATGGAGGATTTATTCCACTTTTATGCTTTGTTGAGAGAAAATGAAGATTTAATAAATTAATTAAATTGATTTATTTGTGCAAGTGGGAAAAGCTAGAGGATGGGACATGGATTAAGATTAGATTTAATCATTATTTGATTAAATAAGACGAGGTTAGGTGTTTTGACCCATTTGATTTATATTTATGGATTAAAATAAATCAAAAGGAGATGGAAAATGATTTAGACTTAGTTAAATAAATATTTTAATTTATTTAGCTAAAGGGGATGTTGTTAGTGTTAAAGATGAATTTATTTAATTTAAATGGAGGACTTTAGAGATTAATTAAATAAGATTGGTTTATTTAATTAAAGATGAACTTTAGGATTAAATAAAAAAAATGATTTATTTAATTAGAAGAGGATAATGATTTAAATAAATTTGATTGATTAATAGAGGAATTCAGATGAATTAATTAAATGGTTAATAGAGGGGTGATTAAAGAAGAATCAAAGTTAGTTGATTAGGATATTTTCATGTATGCAAGGGTTATGTTGACTTTGATGGATTGTTGACCACTCTTTGACATATCTGTATACAAGGCCTGCAAATACACATGCAAAGAGGGGAAAAGGGGTTAAGGGTTAGAGTGTAGGGGTTATCCTTGGTCAAACCCAACTTTGGTAATCAAACCCTATGAAATGAAATGAGAAGAGAATGATAAATAAACAACATACAATGTCATAAACTTATCAAACCCTTGATGTGTAAATCTGAAGATATGTAATGAAGTGTTCCAATGGATGATTTGATTTTTCTTAGAATGCTTGAATACTTGAGAATGATTAAGTGAATGGATGAATTGCTTGAGTGAATGAATGGGGGTTAAAATGAGAGGAAAAAACCTTATTTACACTTGATTTTCCATTATTTCCTAAAAATAACATATCACAAGCCAACCTCAAGAGTAAGAGAATAAAATCCCACCAAGAAATTAAAATTATTTTGATTTTTGTGCCCAGTGGGACTAAGTCACCTTAGGAGGCGACTTGGTCCCACTAGGGAAATTTCACTGGGTTTCAGAAATTAAGGTGCATTAAATAATGTTTAAGAGGAATATCCTAAAAAATACACTTAAGTATGGTTGGAACTTGTGCATTAAGTGGTCATTTAAACATGAGAAAGGGTTGATTTGGTGATGACAAGCCTATAAAAGTGTGAGAGTTTGTTACAACTCTTCACAACACTTTGAAATAAGACTTGGTAAGTGATAAAAAAGGGATATTTAAGTGAATTATAATGAAAGGGTCCTAGAAAAGTGTGAAAGTGGGTTACAACACTTCACAACACATTTACAAGACATCCTAGAAGTCTTAATGATTCACAAGGGTCCAAGACCTAATGTGAATGTGTTGGCCACATTAGAACATTAAATCTAGGCAAAATCAAGCCAAATTCCATAAGAAAGACTCAAGTGAGTACAAAAATTTCAACTATACATTTTTTGGCGGCATAGGGAGATACGTAATAATTTGGATGAAAAGATGCATGGATAATGAATCTAATGGATAATGAAATTATTATGATCGATGATAGATGATTAGATTAACAAATCTATATTAGCCTAGTGAACCTAATGTATTAATTAATGATGATGGATGATAGATGGTATGGTGCATTATGATATGTGGATGTAGGTTTCATGCCATGGTACATCAAATGCAAGAGCAGGGAAAGTGGAAGATAAAAGATAAAAGGAAGATAAAAGATAAAAGGAGAAATAGGGACAAGGGGAAGAAAGTGCACATGAAATCAATGAGTAAGTGAGAATTATGGAATAGATGGGATATTTGGTTGGGGGTGGTATAAAATAAAAATGTATAGATGAAGGGATCGGTGATTATGAATTCAATAATTAAATTGATGAAAATTGTGAGAAGTTCTATAAGACGATAAAAGCTACCAAAAAGGAATAATCAATTAGAAATACAATTTAATTTTGGAATCTAACTTCTACTAATGATGAATCAAATTCTATAGGAGAAGCAATCTTAAATAAAATCCATGGAAGAGGAGATGGAGGCACTACAAAAATCAATACATGTGATTTGGTTGATTGAGTTAAATGTAAGGAATCCATTGGTTGCAAGTGGATGTACAAGAAGAAATTTATAGTAGAAAAACCATTATAAAGGTATAAGGATAGTTGGTGTAATGGGTTATTCTAGGTATATTGAATACATTTTAGTTACATAGTTTATCTATGTTGAATTTGATTAGGATGTTGTTGTCTATAGCTACACCTTTTTTATTTTTAAGTGAAAAAATTAATTTTGATACAACATTATCGTATGGAGATTTAGATGAGAAAATAAATATTGTTTAACCTAAATAATTTTAGATAAGTGGTATAGAACATTAGTTTTGTAAACTAAAAGGGTCTTTGTATGAATTAAAGTAGTCACCATGCATTTTGTATCAAAAAATTGATCCATATGCATTAGAATTGGATTTTACAAGGAGTCGAGTTGAGATAATCATAGTTTTACATGTTGATGATTAGGAATAATGGAGTGTTGATTAGAGAACTCAAGGTTTAGCTACATTCTAGAAACTTTAAAGTCATATATCTTCACTCTTAACACAAACATTGATACAATGACACATGGGAAATAAATCTATGTCTAGGTACATATCCTATTTTTACTATTAATTATAGTTATAATTTACTTTAGCTCTAAATAAATCCACTTAAGTACCCCAGTCTATAAATTTTCCACATGTCCATATAGCTCATTAAAATAAGTACTCGTGATTTCTCAAATTAATGGTTACTTCTAAATTATTATACTATTATTACTTGTTGACTTAGTAATGTTTTAGTTACAGTTCCATTTGCATCAAAATCAACTTAAAATACCTTATCAAAATATGGTGATGCTAGTTCAATAGTTTCTTTATCACTTTCTTAATAATTCATAGATTCTATTTGATCTTGATGTTCTCTAAAATTATTTCTTATCTACTTCCATAATCTCTGATGCAGGAGCATCTAGTGGTGTAAGGGCAATCCTGCATCACCCAAAAAAAGAGTTTCATTTCAAGTTGGTAGTTTCTTAGATTTTTTTGCATTTTTGGATACCCTTTTCATCATAATGTAATTCCCACCTTACAGTTTTTCTTTTCTATTCCTGGGTTGGAAGATATTGCAGTTTTAGTCTCCCAGAATTGCACCTGAAAACCTTCCAGGTCAGATTTGGGGCACTAAATGGTCCCGAAACGGCCCCAAAACTTGCCAAAATTGGCGTGAAAAATGTTAAGCACGTTCTTGATTCCAAGACCTTTCCAATGGTTCAAACGGTTTGAAAAACAGAGTCCTAGATCAAAAGTTATGACTCCCAGAAGTTGGTGCACTTTCTAGAAGATACTAATTTTCAAATGTACTCTTGAAATTGTAATTTCAAGTTGTAATTTTTGGTGCTAGACTGCCAAAAAAAATCAAATTTGAATGTTGTTTTGGATCCAAACTAAAAAGGAGCTCTATTTATGGGTGGGTTTTTTAATTTTTGGAGTAGTTTTTGGGGACAAGTTCGCATACTGTGAAAAGGGGTTTTTCTATAATTTTGTAGTTTGCATATTTTCAGAACTTGAGGATATTAGATCCTCTGCATGTAAGAAGATCATTTTCAGAATAATAAAATAATATTCTCTGTTTGGTGTGTCAATTTTCTATGTCTCAAGTTGCACCCTCATCAGGTGGTATTAGAGCGAGGTTTTCTTGAGCGTGTGGACAAATCATTGATCGTGAGGCAGTTCACACCAGGATCATGGTTGTGGGTCGAGGTCAAGAAAGATGCCTCCAAGAGTGATACCTTGTAGGAATGGTGGTGCCAGAGGTGGCAGAAATGTTGGTAGAAGAGATCCACTAGCGGTTGAGAGTTTTAAAGCCCTCCAGAGACAGATTGATATGTTGCAGGAGCAGATGAGAAGAGGGTTAAACCCGAGAAGGAGAGAAGAAAGTGAGGATGAAGAAGAGGAGGAAGATTCAGATGTAGAAGAGGAAGAAGAAGCAATTGATCAAGACCAAATACAAATGATAAGGGCCATTTCGAAGATTGGGAAAAGACCCAAAGCAGAAGTCCCCAGTTATTCCGAAAGTCTGAACCCTGAAGAGTTGATTGATTGGATCAATGAGTTGGAAGAATATTTTGAGTATGAGGAGATAGAAGACCCAAATCAGGTCAAGTTTGCAAAAAAAAAGCTGAAGGGCCATGCCAGTATTTGGTGGAAAGAGGTCTAGTTAGAGAGAAACCGAAGAGGAAAAGGAAAGATCACCAGATGGGATCGCATAGTGGATAAACTGAAAAAGAAATTCATACCAGTGGACTACAAGCTAAATCTGCTGAAGAAATTGCAAGGGTTGAAGCAAGGAAGAAAATCTGTGAAAGAATACACTAAATATTTTCACAAGATGTTCATCAGAATGGGTCATACAGAGGCCAGCAAGGAGAAGGTAGCCCGTTATCTTAATGGGTTACGACCAAGCATTCAGGAGGAGCTAAGCCTGGTCAGAATGACCACCATTGAGGATGCATACCAGTTTGCTCAGAAAGTTGAAGAGAAGTTGAACAAAAGATTTGACAGCAAGCAAAATGGACGAGGAGGTCAGAGCAGAAAGGGCAGTGGAAGATCTTCTATAAGCCAAAATGATGATGAGAAGAAAAATGAAGATGTGGGTACAAGTTGAAACCATAAGAATGATAACTTCTACCGCCCTCATGATCAAAGAAGTGGTGATCAAAGAGGTATAGGATGAGGGAGATCTGGAAAAGGATCCAAAAGAGGTGGTTTCAGAGGAACACGTTTCCAGTGTGGTGAAGAAGGACATCAAGCCTATGAATGTCTGCAACATCAAGGAAGGGCAGAAAAAAGGCTGGAAGGTCATGGAAGGGTTGCATATGTAGATGAGGAGGCTCAATATGAACATTTAGATGATGATGAAAGGGGAGAAGCCCTAGTGATTAGAAGAGCACTGGCGACCAAAGAGAAGGAGCCCGAACAAAGGAAGAATATGTTTTGAACAAGGCACAAATGTGAAGGAAAATGTTGTGATGTCATCATTGATAGTGGGAGGACCAATAATATAGTGTTAGAGGAGATGGTTACAAAGTTGAAACTGAAGAGGGAAAGACATCCACATCCGTATCAGATTGCTTGGTTGCAGAAGGACCACAACGTTCTGGTCAATGAGCAATGCCTAGTGAAGTTCAAGATCAGGAGCTACCAAGATGAGGTACTCTGTGATATCATCCCCATGGATTCCTATCACATGTTGTTGGGGAGGTCATGGCAGTTTGACCGGCAAGCTATACATGATGGTCATGCAAACATTTATTCCCTGACGAAGGATGGGGTTCATCACAAGTTGAAACCCCTGAAGGAGGCTGAAGAAAAGGTATGTAAAAGTGTAGAATCTATTATGTTGATGGAAGAAAATTTTTAGAAGGGATGAAGCATGAGCATGTGTTCTATGCATTGATTCCTAGAGTGGGTAAGGAGGATAGTGAGAAGGTGCCAGTAGAATTTTTTGGGTTTTTGGATGAGTTTCAGGATATTTTTTCTAATAATGTACCTAAGGGTTTACCACCAGTGAGGAAGATCAGTCATCAGATTGACTTGATCCCTGGAGCCAGTTTTCCAAATAAGGAAGCTCACAGAATAAATCTGGTAGAAAATGAGTTAAACATAAAAATTCAAGAGTTGTTGAGAAAGGGTTTGATTTGAGAGAGCCCAAGCCCATGTGTAGTACCTACATTACTAGCACCAAAGAAGGATGGGGAGTGGAGGATGTGTATAGACTCCTAGTCCATAAACAAGATAACAATCAAGTATAGATTTCCCCTACCAAGGATGGATGACCTGATGGATTATTTGAGTGGAGCTCAGTACTTCACAAAGATTGATTTGAAGAGTGGATATCACCATATTCATATTCGAGAGGGAGATGAATGGAATGTTAGTGTAATTAATTAATTATTACACTAGCATAAGTTAACTTAGGTCATATTTCATTTAGTCCTAGGTTACATTTTAATAAATCATTTAATAAATGGGATAATATTCCCTTCCATGATTGTAGGGATAAGATTCCTTCTAGAAGATGAGTTGTCCTTCTAGAACTTATCTCAACATTTAATAATTTCCTAGATAGGGTTCACATGTTGTCACATGTTAGATCAAGACACATGGAAACATCTCATGCATCTTAGGTTTTCTCTTTTGCCTATATAATCAAGAAACTTGTTCATTTGTAAAATATCAATCAATCAATATTATCAATAGAATCTCTATTTTGCATGCCTACTTGCAACACTTTCTTTGTGGTTGATCATATTTCCTAGAAAAGGTCCTCCATTGAAGACTGTAGCTTCAGGGACCTTGTGCATCCATAATATCAACATGGTATTAGAGCTTGTCAAGTGAAATGTCAACCCTCGATCAAGAAAGTTGGTGTGCAAGATTCTTACAGGCTTGAAGGTTTCCATTGAAGGCTACTTCACTCCACCCGGGGACCAAGCTGATTTCTGAAGCAGATAGAGTCAGATCCAAGCTCGCCATTGTCTTCAGAAGGCCTTGAAACCCTAGGATTGCTTTCCCATTCATCAAAATTGAATACATCAACCTAGGAGCATCAAAGGTATTTTTAGGGTTTGCAAAATCAACTAGTACGATCCATACAAATTCGCAATAAAAAAATTATTCCGGTCAATTGTCCTTTGAGGCAAAAGTTTTTTAGTTGCAAGCATTTTTTGTTTAAAAAAAAAATCAGGGAATTTTCTATATATCATTGGCAAAAAATATATATTTGGGCGACCTTCAATTAAATCATTGGTTGACATCATTTTTTCTCCATCGGCATATTATTATAGGTTTTTTTTTGAAAAAAAAATCATTGGCATTGTATTTTTTTTCCCGTTGGCATTTGACAAATATTTTTTTGCGATCATATTTTATTTTGGTGACATATATTAAATAGGGTTTGACTTTTTAATTGCATATGCAATATTAAAAAATCTTTGGATATCTATTGGTTGGCCCTTTCACATTTTGAAGTCTATAGAATTCTCTTCCATCAGCGCATTCATTTCAGGAGAGGTACATTGGCTCATCTGTCGGTCTCGTACCACATTCATCATTTTTTATGCTGACTTCCAGCCTCCATTGCCGACCACCGGCCAACCATTGGAGTTATCGTCGATGTCTTCAATTACCGGTAGTTTTTCATCAATATACCTCCATCTGACATTGGCCACTCTTCTCGGCCCGTTCCTTTGGTGCGGTCACATCATAGATCGACAGCCCCAACCTCGGTCACATTTGAAACTGAGGGGTGCTACATCAAGCGGAGCCACCCTTATTTCACTGCCCAACCAAGTTGCTCAGCCCCGCCGCCGCTCCTAGGAGGGGAGTGCTTTTTTTTTTTCCTCTTTTCCACCCGTGGTCATATGAATGACCGAGTGCTAGCACCCATGGGGCTAATTTTTTAACCCTCGTTAGCGTGTAGGTTGCTTAATATAGGCATTTTTTCATTTTCTCATAACTTTCACCCACGGTGTCAAAAATTGACAAATGAGATACCGTCGGAAAGGGAATTTCATCTACTTTCCAATGGTGACATCCATTCTATGAAATTTTGCTCGCAGAAAATTCTATAGTCAACTGAAGTCCGAACCCTAATTTGGACATAAAGGCTCATAAATTTCCAACCGTTCATCAGATTTCGGTGATTCTAGTGGCATAAGGAAGGTTTTTCAGATCTTTTTTCATCAGTCATACCCCTTGATCATTTTCAGCTCCAGGTACTCTTGCATGAGATTTTTTCAATTTGGTGCATTTGATCAATAACCTGGTTATTCTGAAGCTTGGGACAAGATTTTTTTGATCCGAGTAGCATCACTTCAGTTGAACATCATTCTTGGAAGTATTTATTTTTTGTTGGTCATTTCTCTTTATATTTTTTGGAGAAATTTCATTATGGGGCTTGCATATACTCCTTCTCTAGTTATGTTGCACAAGGGAAACTATAAGCACTGGAAGGATGGGATCAATGACCATCTCCAATCACTTGATCTATTGCCTCATCTGTATGGTATAGTTCCTCATCCGAGTGAAGGTATTCATGAATTTTCTTGGAGTTGTTGTAGATACACAGTCTTGGAGATCATCACTATGCAAGTTGATTGTGATGTTTTGAATTCTATTGATCATTGTGATTGTCCTCACATCCTTTGGGCTAAGCTTTGGGAAATCTATGGAGATTCTGACACTCCACTATTCTCCAATGGTCATGATTCAGAATGTCATTCTTCGGATCAGGTACCCTATGATGATATTATTGTGTACGAGGTTGATTGCCTTGAATCTTTTGAAGAGGTTGAAAAGGTTGCTTCATGTACTTCTTCTCCATTAGAGACTATTGGTATCCATTCATATTCAATGATTCCTTGTCCAGATTCATTGATTGAGGCTTCCACCATCATCATTCATCAGGACACATTCAGTTTTTCAGACTTGGCATCACAGGATGGCTTCATTTCAGGTATCACCGACTTGGATACTTCTACAGGTTTGGAGGACATTCTTTAGGGGGTATCACTTCTCTATTCATATCACACTTTGGAGAGTTCTATTGAGTCTCCTCATCCTTTTTGTCTCGAACTTGATTGGAGATCTAGAGACTATCTTGGAGACACTTGGTTTCTCTTCAGAGATTTCATCTTTGAGACTTCTTCCCTGTCATTCCATTTAGGATTTGAGGTTTCTTCAGCATCTACCATTAGATTGGATTCATAATTATTTCAGTGGTTTTGAGGACACTTCATTCAAGGGGGCTATCAAGTCTCCATCATATCCATCACATCATCGTCTTTGGATATTGTTCAACATTAGTTTCTGCATCATCCTAGTTTGTCACTCTCTTCATTGACCCTGGAATCTTCATCTTCAAGCAAGGAGACACTTGAGAAAAGTTCAAAGACATCATCGACATCCACCTTCATCCTTCCTTCCTTCAATTCCTATCTGGAATGGGAAGCATCCTCGCACTTCTAGTTGGTTTTGTTTCTTCCGAAAGGGAGACAAGTTCTTTGTCGGCATTGGATCTTGTTTTGTCTTCAGATACTTAGCATTTGTGCAGGTGATCACATCTTCTGGGGGGGCTATATAGTTTCTCTAGGTATGTGTAGGATCATGATGGGCCAAAAAGTGGCAATATGATGGGTATGTGGCTAACAAATTTTTATTTCCCAAAATTGATGAAATGAAAAGGGTTTTTAAAGGAGGTTCTCAGCTTTCCACCAATATAAATTATGCTTTACTTTGAATTTAATAAGTAATTATTATTTATTTTCTATTCAAATTATGACTAAAGTCCTGATTGATAGACTGATCAAAAAGCATCTATAGCTTTCAAATAGTATCACATTTTTGAATCAAAATATATATGTCACATTCTATGCTTCACATACTAAGATTAAAAAAAATTTGAATTTCATGAAGTTTTGACCAAGTTAAGGTGGTTGAGTTTTTATATTTTTTAAAATTTGTAATAAAAAATTACTTGGAAAAAATTAAAAAAAAACATCAAATGATCATCATCTAAAATAAATAAAAAAATATATATTTTATTGTTATTAAGACGAACACCACCTTTTAAGTACTACTTATTAAAATTTCAAAAAAAAAAAAACAAAACTTAGTTTAGATTTTGATATTTCTTCTTATTTTTGAAATAACTCTAATTTTCTAATTTTTTTGCCACTTAAGGACCTATTTTTTCCATGATGATCCTGTACATACCCCTCTCTTTCCCTCCAATGGGGGGATATTATATTGTATCCATGTGACAGATGGTGTACTTGGGGGGTATTTGGGATTCCTCCATCCTTCCCATCCTAACTCACATTTTTTTTTCTTTTTTCATTTCCTTTTTGGAGAGGGGTTTTGTTCCCACTGGGTTTTCCCCTTTTCTCCAGTTGTTGGAGATTTTCTGCATCTTCATGTACATGGGTACCTAACATAGCCTCATAGCTAGGACCCATCATCATCTTCATCTCTACACAATCATTGCATTTTCCTCCCTAAGTTGAACTTATGGGGGGTGTTAGTGTAATTAATTAATTATTACACTAGCATAAGTTAACTTAGGTCATATTTCATTAGTCCTAGGTTATATTTTAATAAATGGGATAATATTCCCTTCCATGATTGTAGGGATAAGATTCCTTCTAGAAGATGAGTTGTCCTTCTAGAAATTATCTCAACATTTAATAATTTCCCAGATAGGGTTCACATGTTGTCACATGTTAGATCAAGACACATGGCAACATCTCATGCATCTTAGGTTTTATCTCTTGCCTATATAATCAAGCAACTTGTTCATTTATAAAATATCAGTCAATCAATCATATCAATAGAATCTCTATTGTGCATGCCTAGTTGCAACACTTTCTTTGTGGTTGATCATCTTTCCTAGAAAAGGTCCTCCATTGAAGACTACAGTTTCAGGGACCCCATACATCCATAATCTCAACATGGAAGACTACCTTCAAGACCAAAGAGGGCATGTACAAGTGGTTAGTCATGCCTTTTGGGCTAACCTATGCATCGAGCACATTCATGCGGCTCATGAACGAGGTATTGAAAGAATTTCTGGGAAGTTTTTCCATTGTGTATTTAGATGATATTTTTATTTTCAATAGAACTTTGGATGATCATTTGATGCATATTCAAAGAGCCTTTGAGAAGTTAAGAGAGGAGAAATTTTTGATTAATCTAAAGAAGTGCAGTTTTGTGAAGAAAGAATTAGTGTACTTGGGGTTTGTTGTCTCGGCAGAAGGTCTCAAGATGGACCCAGAGAAGGTGAAGGCTATTCTGGAATGGCCTACCCCAAGAACTGCTACTGAGGTGAGATCTTTCCATGGTTTGGCTAGTTTTTATAAAAAATTCATTAGAAACTTCAGTAGTATTTGTGCACCCCTGACTAAAACAATGAGAGGGGATAGAAAGGAGTTCAAGTGGAGCACTGGAGCAATGGAAATTTTGAACTGTTGAAACAAAAGGTGACAGAGCAGCCTGTTCTATCCCTCCCATATTTCAATAAGGTGTTTCAGGTGGATTGTGATGCCAGTGGTTGTGCCATTGGAACAGTGTTGAGCCAAGAAGGTAAGCCTATTGCCTATTTTAGTGAAAAGTTAAATGATTCCAAGAGAAAATATTTTGTATATGATCAAGAATTTTATGCAATAGTTCAAGCACTAAAGAAATGGAGGCATTATTTGTTTCCGAAGGAATTTGTTTTGTATATTGATCATTGAGCATTACAGTATCTGAATAGTTAGGGAAAATTAAACTAGAGGCATATGAAATGGGTAGAATTTTTGCAGAGCTATACCTTTGTTCTAAAGCATAGGAGTGGGAGGTCGAATAGGGTTGTAGATGCCTTAAGTAGAAGGAAGAAATTAATGATAGAGATGCAAATTGAAGTGGTTGGGTTCAATGAACTCAAAACATTGTACCCTGAAGATCCTGATTTTGCAGAGGCTTGGAAAGCTTGCAAGGGGCCTGTTATAGTGGACATGACAAGGTGGCTGGATTTCATAATTCAGGATGGCATGTTGTTTAAGGGAATCCAACTGTGTATTCTAAGGAGTTCCATGAGGGAGAACCTGATAAAGGAGAAGCATAGTGGAGGAATGGCATGACATTTTGGTTGGGATAAGACCATAGCCATTATCAGTGAACATTACTATTGGCCTGAGTTGTCACAAGATGTGAAGAAGTTTTTACAGAGTTGTAGGGTATGTCAGATGGCTAAAGGAGTGAGCCAGAATATAGGGTTATATTATCCCTTACCTGTACCAGAGAGGCCGTGGGAGGATATACGTATGGATTTTGTTCTAGGTTTTCCAAGGACATAGAGAGGGAATGATTTAGTATTTGTGGTGGTTGACAGGTTTTCAAAAATGGCACATTTCATTCCGTGTCAGAAGACCCATGATGTAGTCCACATTGTTGACTTGTTCTTCAAAGAGGTGATGCGGCTACATGGTCTACCAAAGAGTATTGTCTCAGATCCTGACACCAAATTTGTGGGATACTTTTGGAGGACCTTGTGGAAAAAGTTGAGAACGAAGTTGAATTTCAGTTCTATACACCATCCACAAACAGATGGGAAAATGGAGGTTGTGAAAAGGAGTCTGGGTAACCTACTGAGATGCTTAGTAGGAGATAAACCCAAGGGATGGGACTTGATCTTACCCCAGGTAGAATTTGCTTACAACAATTCTATCAACAGAAGCACTAGTAGATCACCATTCCAGATTATGTATGGAGGCAGCCCCAGAACAACTCCAAAATTGAGGAAGATGGACCAAGAGAAGACGATAAGTGTCAAAGCCAAAGATTTTACAGAGCACATCAAGGGTATACATGAGAAGGTAAGAGAAAATATTGACAAGATGGATATGCAGTATAAGGCCAAGGCAGATTAGAAAAGGAGGAATAAGTAGTTTTAGATTGGTGATGAAGTAATGGTCCACTTGAGGAAAGAAAGGTTTCTAGTGGGAACCAATAACAAATTGAAGATGAAGAAATTCGGTCCCTGCAAGATTTTGAAGAAGCATGATTTAGGGAATGCATATGAAGTAGAGTTTCCAAATGGAGTCAACATTTCCCCTGTGTTCAACATTTTAGATTTGACAAAGTATCATGAAGGTGGCACAAAGGATGCATCAGCAATAGGGCAGTATGACATTCCAGTACCTACTTTAGAGAAGGAGGAGATTGAAGCAATCTAGGGTAGCAATGTGGGAAGGAGTACCAGAAATAGGCAGTATGAAGAATATCTAGTGAAATGGAGAGGAAGGCCTGTGTAAGATTCATCCTAGCTATCTAAGGTAGAGGTTGACCATTTGGGTTTTCCTCAACCATCTAAGACGTGATAGGGTCACTTCTCAAATTACCTTGGGTGTCTGATGCAGGAGCATCCAGTGGTGTAAGGGCAATCCTACATCACACAAAAAAAGAGTTTCATTTCAAGTTGGTAGTTTCTTAATTTTTTTGAATTTCTAGGTACCCTTTTCATCATAATGTAATTCCCAACTTATGGTTTTTCTTTTCTATTCTTGGGTTGGAAGATATTGCAATTTTAGTCTCCCAAAATTGCACCTAAAAAATCTTCTAGGTTAGATTTGAGGCACTAAATGGCCCCAAAACTTGCTGAAATTGGTGTAGTATATTTCAAGCACGTTCTTGACTTTGAGACCTTTCCAATAGTTCAAATGGTTCAAAAAATAGAGTCCTAGATCAAAAGTAATGGCTCCCAGAAGTTGGCACACTTTTTAGAAGATACTAATTTTCAAATGTACTTTTGAAATTGTAATTTCAAGTTGTAATTTTTGGTGCCAAACCACCAAAAAATTCAAATTTGAATGTTGTTTTGGCTCCAAACTAAAAAGGAGATCTATTTATGGGCGGGTTTTTTAATTTTTGGGGTAGCTTTTGGGGACAAGTTCGCATACTGCGAAAAGGGGTTTTTCTGTAATTCTGTAGTTTGCATATTTTCAAAACTTGAGGATATCAAATCCTTTGCACGTAAGAAGATCATTTTTAGAATAATAAAATAAAATTCTCTGTTTGGTGTGTCAATTTTCTATCTCTTGGGTTGCACCGTCGTCAATCTCATTTATTCCATAGAAATATATGAATCATGGTGAAAAAGGGTGATTAATAGTATCACTCATCTTCACACAATCATTCAATAATGTCCTAGGATTTCTAATTGGATTTAATATCAACCTCACAAGGTGAGCCAATTATCAACAAGGAATACCTAGGAGGGGGTTCTTTTAGCTTTGAGGGGTTCACCACCAAGCAAAAGCTTCAAAAAGCCAAATAAGCATTCAACTCACAAAATCTAATAATGAAAGCTAAATGACAGGTGCAAATGATGAAATTATGCAACAAGGAGTTAGGATGTATGTACCTGGGAAGTCTAGAGATGTTGTGATGATTCCAAAAATGTAAAGGAGTGGCCAAAATGTGCTATGGAGGACTAAGATTCCCTTATTGTTGTCTTAGTCCCACTACTATTTTTCAGGGTAGATGTGAAATCTTCGGATGTCAAAACCAGATCTGGAAGAATTTCTAAAAAATACCCTCAAGAGGACTAAGATACCTTTACTGTTGACTTAGTCCCATTTAGAAATTCTGAAATCTCTGAGTGTGGTCCTAAGGCTTAATTTCTATACTTCCTTCTTCTTTGATCTTAGGTTATGAATCTTCTAGATCTAGCTTGTAGGTGATTTTCTGTGAAGATGACAACTTTTCAATGCAACTTTGCAACTTTTCACTTCAAATGATCTTCAAGTCTTCAACCTAAACTTTGGATGATTTCTTGTGAAGCAAATATATAATATACCATATAGTGGCCATGAATAATGTAGATCTTGGATCCTTAGATATGATGTGAACAATGGTTGCAAATAGATCTTCAATGCTACATCCACAATCTTGGCTCAACAACATGAATGGATGCACTAAACCCTTGACATGATGCTTGAATCTTGATGATGGCTCCAAATACTTGATGAATTTCTCTTGAATGCATAAAATTTCCTTAGGAATGAATACTTGAATGCTTGTTATGAAAATGAGTGGAGGAAACTTGTACTTATACTTATCCATGCTTAATATCCTAAAGTTACACCACACCAAACCAACATATGGATTCATTAATTAAAGGAGGTTGAATCCCTCCATAATTTGAAATGAAACCCTGAAAATAAGCCAAGGAGGACTAAGACGCCCTCGGTGGTATCTTAGTCCCAAGGCATGAAACTTGGGGCATAGACACCAAAAAGGGGCCCATTTAAGATACATTTGAAATCTGGGTCCAAGATCTTTGGTGGACAAAGACGCCCTAGGTGGCATTTTAGTCCCAACCCATAAATCAAGGAAACTTAGATAAAATCATTAAATTATCATTTATCCATTGGATAATGTTAGGATTAGCCCAAATAAGTGTGAAAATGCAAGGGTATGCATTTTACTACACTACAATATATAATGAAATTCATATGTTCAAACTAGCTAGCACATGGAAAATTCTTACCTCTATAATATTCATTGTTGTAGGAAATTCAAAAAATTATTTTACCTTCTTTGGATCCATCTTCAAACCATTTGGTAAGATTAAAAAATTATAAATATACCAATTATGTATTCATGGTGTGAGTGGTGTTCCAAGGCTTGCTTGCACAATCTACTAGAAGACCTTTTCACTATCTCCTTCATGGAACCTGACACCAATAGGTTCTTGTTAGGCTTGGATGATTAACCAAGTCCTGCTCCAACTCTTCTCCAAGAGTTTTCCTCTTGTGCTTCACCCTAGAAGACCAACACCATGTGAACTTGCAAACTTCTTCCCAACACCTAGAAGATTATAAGTACCATCACCTTACAAAACACTGGCTTGTAGGGGTGTTAGAGACACTGAAACCATTCATTTTGCATCCATTTAGTTCCATCTTTGAAGACCTTCAACTTGCTGTCTTACCGATTTCAAGATTTTGCTTTAAGGAGACCTAATTGTTTGTAGCCCTTACCAGTCACCTTTTTGCTTTTCCTGCCCAAATTTTCCAAACAACCTAGCAAATGAACTTCACTTCCAGATACCCTTTTTGGTCCTTTAAAATATTCATAGGGTTTCAGACCCCTCTCTCCTCCGTACAGTAGGTTCCTACAATCAAGGGCAATTAGGGCTAGTAGGCCTAATTCCTAGGGTTTTACTGCTTTCTCATTCAAATCTACTTCAAATGGATTGGTTGAAGCTTCAATCCTTCTAACATACCTAGATATGACAAAATATTACCTGGAACTATACTTTGTCCGTACTATTCTTCTTCCCCTGCCTAAGTTCTTCAAATTTCCACTCTCAAACCTCTAACCGGACTTCCCAAGTTTGCCTAGGGTTTGAGTCTAGTAATACTTTCTCCATTCCCTACACTTCCTACTGCTAAATATGTACAAGTGATTGGCTCCCTTGTCATTTCCATCCAATCTCAGGAAGATCTCGTGGTTAGACTTTATGGGGGAGCCATTCAAAGACTGACTGCTCAAAATAGAGGTAACAAACCCTCTGGAACCTAATCTGTGAATTCAAAGCAACAAATCAACTCTAAACAACTTGATTACAAAATGAAAGATGCTCAAAACTATTCTATGGACACAAATCTAGTAGCAAATCAACACATCTAATTCATCTAAAAGCTCTGTCACACAAGAACATTTGGTATACACAGGAAAATGCAGAATTCTCTATTCACACAAACCAAAACTTGATTACAATAACAACTAACTACTTGTCTACGAGTCACCACACTTACATAGATGCCTTTGCCATGTTTCAAGGGATGTTGATCAATCATACACTCCTGACTTTTAGGGGATCCAATACAACGAAGTTGCATGCAACCTAACAAATGTTGTCATGCAACTTTGCAACATTCTTGCAACTTTGCCATCATCCTAAATCTTAGGACCTCAATCTCCCTGATTTCGAGCCATCAACTCCCTTAACTGCCTCTTGGCATCTTCTAACAATGACCATGTGTTTAGAACACATTTAAGGCTCAACACTCAAATTAACCTACTAAGCTAATTAAAGCAAAAGATACTTAACAAAAACTAAGCTATGGTGACCTTAGTCCTAATGACTAATTCACTTGTTCCTCACACAAGCAAGACCTTCTAAGGTCCAAAATAAACACACCATCACCCTGACTTGGCTAAGGTCAGGTATAAGCCAAAATTGATAACAAACAAAATGGAGGTTGGCCTAGGTGCTCCTGCACCATCCTCCCCAAAACAAAAGATTTCAATCCACCCTTGGATTGAGCAAGTTGAGATCAATGCCCAACTTCTTAAACTCTGATTCCTTGATCCACACTGCATCAGCATCAGGTTGACCATGCCTTTTAATCAAATGTTCTTTGTATTCTTTGGTCCTATTCCTCTTGTAGACCCTAGTATCCAATACACTGTCAGCTTGTTTGACTGTAGCAGAAGGAAATTTAAGTTCTTCCACATATTGGATAACTTCATGGAGGTTCTGATCCATGTCTGGTGGTGGTCCTTTGTAATGAACCAGATCTGCAACATTGTAAATAGGGGACAGTCCACTGTCATCCGGTAGCTGGACCTTGAAAGCATTGTTTCCATATTTTGCTAGGATTGGATAGGGACCTATCCTCTTCATCTACAACTTGTGAGGAACTCCTTTTTGCAATCTAGACTTGTTTAAATGCACCATCTCTAAGTCTCCAACATGGAACTACACTTCTCTTCTATGCTCATCCACCTTGGTCTTATGTTTCATGGTGTTTTCTACCAGTGTCTTTCTGACTATATCATGAATCTCCTGAATTGCATAGGAAAAATCATCAGCATATCCACTTCCCTTGACTCCATCCTTTAAGTCTCTCAGCTCATAGGCACCTCTAGGATGTAATCCATAGACAATTTCAAAGGGACTCTTCCCTGTTGATCTATTTATAGTGTCATTGTAGGCATACTTAGCTTGTCCAATCAACTGATCCCATTGTTGACCATACTCCTTGGTCAAGCACCTTAAGAGATTTCCAAGGATTTTGTTTACAACTTCGGTCTGACCATCAGTTTGGGGATGGTATGCATATCCAAAGGATAAATTAGTGCCCAATCTCTGCCAAAGTGTCTTCCAAAAATGGCTCATGAACTTAGTGTCTCTGTCTGATACAATGCTGATTGGTAATCCATGAATCCTTACTATCTCTTTGAAGAAGAGAGAAGCTATTTAACTGGCATCATTGGTTTTTTTACATGTCACAAAGTGATCCATATTGCTGAATCTGTCCACAACCACATAAACACTGTCCATGCCTTGCCTTGTCTTGGGTAACCCAACTACAAAATCCATACTCAAACATTCCCATGGCCTAGTAGGAATAGGCAGTGGTTGGTATAGGCCTGCATTTGAAGTACCCTTGGTCTTTTGACACACCATACAACTCTCCACATACCTCCTAACATCTAGGTTCATCCTTGGCCAATAATAGAACCGTTGGACAAGTTCTTGAGTCTTGGTGATCCCAAAGTGACCACTCAATGCACCATTATGCTTTTCTTGTATCAGATTCTCTCTAATGGAGCCTCTAGGAACACATAGCTGATTTCCTTTAAACAAAAGGTCACTTTGCAAAGTATATTCAACATATTTACTATGAAAGTGATTCTTGTACTCAGCACATACCTTATAAATGTCTGCAAAATCTTCATCATCTGCATATAGATCCTTGAAATGATCTATTCCCATGCTCTTCAACTAAATCTCTTGAATGGTGAGGACTCTTCTACTCAAGGCATCTGCCACCTTGTTGAGAACTCCTTTCTTGTGCTTTATATTGAAGGTGTAAGCTTGCAGGTACTCCACCCATTTCATGTGTTTGTGACTCAACTTCTCTTGTGAATTCAGGAAACTAAGTGCTTGGTTGTCTGAATACACTATGAATTCCTTGGGAAGCAAGTAGTGCCTCCATTTCCTTAAATCTTGGACCAATGCATACATCTCAAGGTCATAAGAAGAATACTTCTTCTTGGCTTCACTTAACTTCTCTGAATGAAAAGCCACCAGTCTACCCTCTTGATTGAGAACAGATCCAATAGCCACATTGCTTGCATCACACTCTATAGTGAAGAGCTTCTCAAAGCTTGGTAACACCAAAACAGGTTGGGTAGCTATCTTTTCTTTCAACAACTCAAAACTTTTGTTAGCTTGCTCATTCCACACAAACTTAGTCTTCATTCCTCCTTTAATGGTATCCAACATAGGAGCACAAATAGCACTAACTGTCTTATGAACTTCCTATAGTACTGAGCAAGACCATGAAAGCTTCTTACCTCTGTTGTTGTCTTTGGAGTAGGCCAATTGAGGATGGCTTCCACTTTGCTGCTATCCATCTTCAAGTTGCCATGTGACAGCACAAACCCAAGGTACACCAGCTCTATTTTGATGAACTCACACTTTTCCAAATTTATCATCAACTTCTCCTCCTACAGCTTCTTGAAAATCAATTCTATCTATTTGAGGTGCTCTTCTCTTGTTTTTCTATAGATCAATATATCATCAAGATACACTACTACAAATTTGCCAATGTAGTCTTTGAGGATTTCATTCATGAGTCTCATGAATGTGGAGGGAGCATTAGACAATCCAAATGGCATGACTAGTCATTCATAAAGACCCTCATTGGTTTTGAAAGTTGTTTTCCACTCATCTCCCTCATGTACTCTGATTTGGTGATAACCACTCTTTAAGTCTATCTTGGTATAATACCTAGCTTCACCTAGACAATCCATGAGATCTTCAATCCTAGGGATAGGGAACCTATACCTGATTGTTATCTTGTTAATGGCCCTTGAATCAATACAAAGCCTCCATTCTCCTCCCTTTTTAGGTGCTAAGACAGTGGGTACTGCACATGGGCTGATACTTTTCCTAATGAGACCTTGGTCTAGGAGTTCTTGAATTTTCCTAGCTATTTCCTCATTTTGTTGAGGAGTCATCTTGTAAGCTACTTTATTTGGGAGGGTAGCCCCTGGTATCAAGTCTATCCTATGACTTATGGCTCTCTTGAGGGATAATGTTGTTGGTTGTCCACTGCTTACAATGCCTTCATAGGTCTGCAACAGTTTCTGTATCTCCTTAGGTAGCTCTGGCTTTTTAGCTGCTTTCTCATCACTTACCTCTCTTGGCTTTAACATCACTGCATAGCCAACTCCTTCTCCTTCTTCCAAGGCTTCTAGGAACTCTTTTTCACCAACCATGAGCAGCTTAGGACCTATTGTCTGCACCTCTGCATCTTCTAGCAAAGACTGAATTCTAAAGGTTACCTTGTCTTTCTTGAAAGTATAGGAGTTCTTTGCTCCATCATGCACAGCTTGGCGATCAAATTGCCATGGTCTACCTAGGAGCAAGTGACATGCATCCATAGGTAATACATCACACAATACTTTGTCCTTGTACCTACCAATTGAGAACACCACCCATGCTTGTTCATTCACCAAGACATGTTGACCTTTATTGAGCCATGTGACCTTGTAAGGATTGGTGTGGGGTATCCTTGCCAACTTCAACTTGTTGACTATCTCCTCTAACACAATATTGTCAGTAGACCCTGAGTCAATGATGACTCTACAAACTTTTCCCATCATCTTACACTTAATCCTAAACAGGGACCTCCTTTGGCTTGGTTATTCTTTAACCGGCTCCTTGATCAAAGTTCTCCTCATCATGAGGTTCTCACCTTCCTCTGAGTTTAATGGTACTTCATGATGTTTATCTACTGCAGTTGTCTCATCATGAACCAGGTTAGTCCTCTTGTCACTTCCATGAGAGGTACCACTTTTCTCTGGACACCTATAGGCTGGGTGTCCCATTTGATTGCAGTGGTAACATTTCATGTTAGTAAAATAGTTACCTCTTCCTTGTCCACCACTTCTTCCTCTGGAGCTGGAGCCTCTTCCTCTACCACCTCTACTAGAGCTTCCTTCTTGCTGATTAGAATATCTGACTTCTCCTTGAGCCCTTGGTTCTGAACTCCTTCCACCATAGCCACCTCTTTGTCCTCTGTTGTCTTTTCCTTTACCTCTACTTTTGGAGGTCTGCTCTTGCTTCTTTTTGCCTTTCTCTTCTATCTTTAGGGCCATTTGATAACATTGGCGGATGGTTTTGAAGTTCACTAGGCTCATGTCTTCTTGGATAGACCACTTAAGCCCATTCAAATACCTTGCTAGCTTGATGCTTTCATCTTCAACCACCTTTGATCTGAGGCACAATTTTTGAAACTCCTCGGTGCATGTTTGGACATCCATATCTTTTTGCCTAAGGTTATGTCTCCTCCTATGCAATTGGACTTCATAGTCATCAGGTAGATAGGTCTACCTTATTTTAGTTACCATGCCTCTCCATGTGACTATGGGACCCTTGCCTTCTTTTTCTCTTTCAGCTTGTACAAATTTCCACCATGTGAGAGCTGCACCTCTCAACCTTGACTTGGCCACCTTTACTTTTTGGGCCTCTGTTATACCATCACATTCAAAGTGATTCTCTATGCTCTCAATCTAGTCCACAACTGAATCAGGGTCCATTTGTCCACTGAATAGTGGCACACCTTCCAAAGCTTTGCCACTTAAGGCTTGCAGTGCCTTCAAGAAGGGTTCTTCATCAAGGATAGGGTTAGGCTTTGGAGCTTCCTCCTCCAAGTCCTCTTCTTTTTCCTTTGCTTCCTACTCTTCCTTCAGTTCTATCTTATCTTTTACTTTATCTGTTGTTTATTGGACTTCATCCAAGAGCTTCTCCATTCGAGACAACGTTTCTCTTAGCAGCCAGTTGTCCTCCTCTTGCTCTTCTACCTTCTTAGCTAATTCAGCATTAGTCACCATGGTTCTTTCTTCCTCTAGTGTGTTCTCTCCTACTAACTCAGTGGGTTGCAACATCAATCACAAGCCTTGATCTAACGTTGCTCTGATACCAATATGGTGTGAGTGGTGTTCCAAGGCTTGCTTGCACAATCTACTAGAAGACCTTTTCACTATCTCCTTCCTGGAACCTAACACCAATAGGTTCTTGTTAGGCTTGGATAATTAACCAAGTCCTGCTCCAACTCTTCTCCAAGAGTTTTCCTCTTGTGCTTCACCCTAGAAGACCAACACCATGTGAACTTGCAAACTTCTTCCCAACACCTAGAAGATTCTAAGTGCCATCATCTCACAAAACACTAAACTACTTGCAGGGGTGTTAGAGACACTGAAACCATTCATTTTGTATCCATTTAGTTCCATCTTTGAAGACCTTCAACTTGTTGTCTTACCGATTTCAAGATTTTGCTTTAAGGAGACCTAATTGCTTGTAGCCCTTACCAGTCACCTTTTTGCTTTTCCTGCCCAAATTTTCCAAACAACCTAGCAAATGAACTTCACTTCCAGATACCCTTTTTGGTCCTTTAAAATATTCAAAGGGTTTCAGACCCTTGTCTCCTCTGTACAGTAGGTTCCTACAATCAAGGGCAATTAGGGCTAGTAGGCCTAATTCCTAGGGTTTTACTGCTTTCTCATTCAAATCTACTTCAAATGGATTGG
This sequence comes from Sequoia sempervirens, assembly GCA_007258455.2. Lineage (NCBI taxonomy): Eukaryota > Viridiplantae > Streptophyta > Pinopsida > Cupressales > Cupressaceae > Sequoia > Sequoia sempervirens. Next base: position 17,440,566 of record VDFB02353493.1, on the reverse strand, counting down.
TTGAAGCTTCAATCCTTCTAACATACCTAGATATGACAAAATCTCACCTGGAACTGTACTTTTTCTGTACTGTACTTCTTCCCCTACCTAAGTTCTTCAAATTTCCACTCTCAAACCTCTAACTGGACTTCCCAAGTTCGCCTAGGGTTTGAGTTTAGTAATACTTGCTCCATTCCCTATACTTCCTACTGCTAAATATGTACAAGTGATTGGCTCCCCTATCATTTCCATCCAATCTCAGGAAGATCTCGTGGTTATACTTTATGGGGAAGCCATTCAAAGATTGACTGCTCAAAACAGAGGTAACAAACCCTCTAGAACCTAATCTGTGAATTCAAAGCAACAAATCAACTCTAAACAACTTGATTACAAAATGAAAGATGCTCAAAACTATTCTATGGACACAAATCTAGTAGCAAATCAACACATCTAATTCATCTAAAAGCTCTGTCACACAAGAACATTCGGTATACACAAGAAAATTTAGAATTCTCTATTCACACAAACCAAAACTTGATTACAATAACAACTAACTGCTTGTCTACGAGCCACCACACTTACATAGATGCCTTTTCCATGTTTCAAGGGATTTTTATCGATCCCACACTCCTGACTTTTAGGGGATCTAATACAACTAAGTTGCATGCAACCTAACAAATGTTGTCATGCAACTTTGCAACATTCTTGCAACTTCGCCATCATCCTAAATCTTAGGACGTCAATCTCCCTAATTTCGAGCCATCAACTCCCTTAACTACCTCTTGGAATCTTCTAACAATGACCATGTGTTTAGAACACATTTAAGGCTCAACACTCAAATTAACCTACTAAGCTAATTAAATCAAAAGATACTTAACAAAAACTAAGCTATGGTGACCTTAGTCCTAATGACTAATTCACTTGTTCCTCACACAAGCAAGACCTTCTAAGGTCCAAAATAAACACACCATCACCCTGACTTGGCTAAGGTCAGGTACAAGCCAAAATTGATAACAAACAAAATGGAGGTTAGCCTAGGTGCTCCTGCACCAATTCATGAAACTAAAATTCGTTGTATTGATATACTCACATTCCATGGGATCTAATGTGGTTTATGTAATAAGAGATTGTTGTATTTAGAATTTAGCATAACTTTGGCCTCACTATAAGAGGAATTACAGTAATCCTACCTCAATATCTTTGAGGTTATAAACTCTACATTTTATGTAAATGTAAGGTGATAATATTGATATGTATAAATAAGAATCTTCTTTTGCTAGAAATTATTTTCATGTAGGTACATAGAGTAGTCATAGAACTCATTGGTGAAGTATTTAATAAGTCATTACAATTTATGATAATTCACATACTCATAATCATAATGTTTAAGGGGGTTATATTCATCTTGCAACCTACATAAAACTAACCAAATTGACCTAAAGGGTGACTAACTAATTGGGTTGTTAGGTGTAGAGGGTTTTATAACTATATGTGGGTTGTAGATTTCATAACACCCATTATTTTCCAAACTTCAATTATACATAGAAAGTATGATTGTAATGAATTTTTTTTGTCATTTAGATAGTACAAGTGTAATGAAAGGTACCTTCAAAATTTACCACAACTATTACAAAGTAAAAATTATGTTTCAATTTCCTTGTATGATGGAAAAATAAATGCACAAAATAATCATATGTTGTAAAAACACAATGGGTTGTGACATATTTCATTGTGCTTGTTTGATCCAGGGGGATCCAGAAGACCTCAAAAATTCATAGTCCCAAAATTTAATGAAAGCATTGCCATTGTGTAGAGCTCTTTGATACGGTCTCGCGCAATTTGAATTGCTTCAATAGGAGGTCCTATGCAAAAGTTATGTTTCATAAAAGTTCGGCAGGACTAGGGGTTCCAAAGGAGGACTCTAAGCCAAAAAAATTGATCGTCTCAAAATTAGACAACACCAAGTCAAACAGCTCATTGAGATGATTTTGATGCCGCTTGAATCACATCAATCAGAGTTTGTACGTGAAAGTCATCACTAGTCAAATTTGTGGAAAAAAAGGGCTTACAAGGTATAGATGATGACATCAACATGATGATGTGACATCACTAGAGCTTGACATGTGACATCTGTACAATTGACATGGTGCATGATGTGGCAACCATGTGGTAGATGAGGTGGCATGTTGACATGGTAGGAGCAATGATTTGGCATTGAAATGGACCAGTTGAGAGGTGACACGTGTCATTGGCAGACAAATGAGGTTGAACCAAAGATTTCTAGGATATGGGTCTCTCTTACACTTCTAGGGTTTTGAACCTAAACGGAGAGGTACAAAAATCTTAATGGCTCACTCAAGAATAAGCCCTTGAGATTCCAATGCAAAGGGGATTGAAATATGTCAAAGGGGATTGTCCTAAAGACTGGAAATTGATAAAAGAGATTCACTATCAAATGTAAAACTAGGAAATACAAGATGTTTGAAAACATAGTGTGAAATGCAAAAGGACCTAAAAGACCTATAAAATGCTTTGAAAATACAATAAAAATAGAACAAGAAAGTGTAATAGTAAATGATATGCACCTAGAAGTCCTGGAATAATTGAAAGTAGCTTTGAAAATCTGAAAATGTTGACTTTATCACCAATTGGGACTTATTCGTCAACCTGGGAAAATTAGTCCCACATCAGGGTTTCTGCCCAAAAATCTATTTAAGAGAAAAGGGTACTAGAATCTACAAATTGATTTGATAGACACCCATAGTGGGACTCATTCACCACTAATGGCGAATTAGTCCTTTTCTTCTTTTTCAAAAATTGAAATCACAAATATGTACTCCAACACCTACACTTCATTCCCAAATTAAGTCTTGGATCCGAGTCTATGAAAACACCTACAAAACATAATATAATTTGATTTCTAATGGGGGGTTTTCCTCAGTCAAACCGCTAATTTGGTAGTTAAACCTTGAAAAAGATAATAAAATATGCAGAAAACCCTAGCCCTAAGTGTGTCTAAGACTAGGAAATCTGAAGCAAGATGTAACCCTATTCTAATATCCAAGAATAAGATGCATGAATGAAACTTGAATGATGTAATACTTCACCCTAAGAGATCCTACATCTTTTTAAATGAGTTTAAATGACATGCAAACCTTCCTTAGGCTGAAAATAGATAGATAACGAAAGATGGAATCACTTAGAAAACAAGTCCTTAGGCTTGGCCTGATGGCTAGTTGCAGCTCCCCATCCTAGAATTCTTCATGATTATCCATAGGCATCCATGATCAACCCTAGAAAATGCAAGATATTGAACAAAAAGTAAGCTTGAAGACCTACAAAAACCCTTGAATGCTGCCCTAAAGGTTCAACTTTGATGTAGATAGACTTGTGAATCTTCTTGTTGTTAGTGTAATTAATTATTTATTACATTAGCATAAGTTAACTTAGGTCATATATCATTTAGTCCTAGGTTGCATTTTAATAAATCATTTAATAATGGGGTAATATCCCCTTCCTTGTTTGTAGGGATACTTGATTCCTTCTAGAAGATGAGTTGTCCTTCTAGAACTTATCTCAACATTTAATAATTTCCTAGATAGGGTTCACATGTTTTCACATGTTAGATCATGACACATGGAAATATATCATGCATCTTAGGTTTTCTCTATTGCCTATATAATTAAGCAACTTGTACATTTGTAATCAATCCAATCTCATAGTGTAGATCAATATAGAATCTCCATTGTGCATGCCTAGTTGCAAAACTTTCTTTGTGGTTGATTATCTTTCCTAGAAAAGGTCCTCCATTGAAGATTGTAGCTTCAAGGACCCTGTGCATCCATAATCTCATCATGGTATCAGAGCTTTTCTAGTGAAACTTCAACCCAAGATCAAGAAAATTGGTGTGCGAGATTCTTTGCAGGCTTGGGTTTTTACTTGCAGGCTAGTTGGTTCTACCCAGGAGTCAAGTTGATTTCTGGTGCACATTAGGCTTTCTCCGTCCTCTCCATTGTGTCCATAAGGCCTCAAAACCCATAGATCACCTGCTCAATCATCAAAATTAGAGAAATATCATTCGGGTGCCATTGAGGTATCAATCTAGGGTTTGCATTATTTTGTACTATCCGTACAATTTTGTAGAAAAAAAATCCCCCTTGCAGTCCTCCGTCATGGAAGTTTTTTTTTTAGATAATTAGGCTATTTTTTATTTCATAATCTGGGCTTTTTTTTATATAGTTCAGGCAAAAATCAAATTTATGTGGGAGCAACCTACAAATAAAATTGGTGGTCAGCATAAATATTTTTTTACCGCGGACTATAGTTTGGGTTTGATTTTTAATTCGGTCGGCAATTCATTAATATTTCTGTAGATTTAATTTTATTTTATCGACATTTCTTTTAATTTTGAATTTCTAATTTATTGCAATATTCAAAATTACTTGTTGGTAGTCTGCAGACCGACTTGTGGTCAGCTCCGTCACATCACTGACATCTGGTGTCACCGTCGCCAGACCCTCCACACACTAGCGGTCATTTTTCCTGCATCACCCGTCTCTGACGCCCCAGCCACCAAATTCTATTGCTGGTGTTTGATTCCTGGCCATCCTCCGACTAAGCCCTCATGTCGAAGATCATGGTTCCATCAGTGTCTGAGGGGTCCATGAAAGGAAGTGGCACCGCCTACATCCCGGTTGTGCCGCCTGACCACCGCTCTAGAGCCACTCCACTACCACCACATCTGGTGGTGATTGTTTTTAAACTTCCAGCACCCCCTTTGGTTCTATCAACGACCAAGTGCCAGCCTGGAGGGGCATAAATTTTGCACCCCATTAGCCTGTAAAGTGCCTAATGTAGGCCTTTTTTTCATTTTATCATAACTTTCACCCAAGGTATCAAAAATTGACAAACGAGATACCATCGAAAAGGTAATTCTGAGAAATTTCTAGTGGTGACATTAGTTATGTGAAATTTTTCTCACAAAAAATTCTACAACCAACTGAAGACAAAACCCTAATTTGGACATAAAGGCTCGTATCTTCGTAACCGTTCATTGTATTTCAGTGATTCTAGCGGCATTAGGAAGATTTTTTAGAGCTTTTTTTCATCCATCTAGACTCCTTGATTAGTTTCAACTCTAGGTACTCTTGCATTGATTTTTTTCAGTTTGGTGCATTTTTTCAATAACCTAGACATCCTGAAGCTTGGGAAATTATATTTTGATCTGATTAGCATCACTTCAGTTGCACATCATATTTGGAAGCTTCTATTTGCTGTTGAAGGTCATTTTTCTATGTTTTTTGGAGAAATTTCATTATGGGGCTTGCATATACTCCTTTGGTTATGGGTATGTGCAGGATCATGATGGGCCAAAAAGTGGCAATATGATGGGTATGTGGCTGATGACTTTTTTTTACTCAAAATTGATGAAACGAAAAGGGTTTTTAAAGGAGGTTCTCAGCTTTCCACCAATATAAATTATGCTTTACTTTGAATTTAATAAGTAATTATTATTCATTTTCTATTCAAATTACGACTAAAGTCGATTGATAGATTTTGTAAAACATCTATAGGTTTCAAATGGTATCACATTTTTGAATCCAAAAATGTGTCACATTCTATGTTTCGCATACTATAAGATTAAAAAAGAAAAGTTGAATTTCATGAAGTTTTGACCAAGTTAAGGTGGTCAAACATAAAAGTTTTTTATATTTTTAAAAGTTGTAATAAAAAATTCATGTAATTAATTATTTACTTGGAAAAAATTTACAAAAAGTATGTATCACATCAGGACATGAGTCCTCTACTTATATCTAAAATCTTATAAAAATATATTATCATTTTATTGTGGTTAGGGTGGTCAGACAGACACCTACTTATTTTTTCCCTGAAATTTAAATACTATTGCATTGAAATTTCAAATTTTCACCAAATAGATTTAAAAAAAAAAAAAAAAACTAATAGTTTAGAAACTACATTCAATTTTCTACAGATTCTATTCTTACATATTTTTGAAATAATATAGATAACTTATTCAAATTTTTATGTTAAGTTGCCTAACTCTGATTTTTCTAATTTTTTTGCCACTTAAGGGCATGTTTTTTCCATGATGATCCTGCACATACCCTTATGTTGCACAAGGGTAACTATAAGAAATGGTGAGATGGTATTAACCAACATCTCCAATCACTTGATCTGTTGCCACATTTGTATGGTACAATTCCTCATCCAAGTGAAGGTATTCATGAACTTGCTTGGAGTTGTAGCAGATACACTGTTTTGGAGATCATTGTGATGCAAGTTGATTGTGATATTTTGAATACTATTGATCATTATGATTATCCTCATATCCTTTGGGCTAAGCTTTGGGAGATATATGGAGATTTAGATACTCCACCCTTCCCTGATGGTCATGATTCAAAATGACATTCTTCAGATCAAGTACCCCACAATGATATTGTTGTGCAGGAAGTTGATTTCCTTGAATCTTCAAAAGAGGTTGACAAGGTTCCTTCAGGTGCTTCTTCTCCATTAGAGACTATTGGTATCCCTTCAAATTCAGTGATTCCTTGTCCAGAGTCATTGATTGAGGCTTCCACCATCATTCATCAGGACACATTATGTTTTCTAGACTTGACATCACAGGATGGCTTCGTTTCAGGTATCACTAACTTGGCTACTTCTATAGGTTTGGAGGAAATTCTTGAGGGGATATCACTCCTCTATTCAGATTACACTTTGGAGAGTTTTCTTGAGTCCCCTCATCCTTTTGTCTCAACCTTTATTAGGAATCCATAGACTATCTTGGAGGCACTTGTTTTCTCTTCAGAGATTTCATGTATGAGACTTCTTCCCTGTCATTCCATTCAGGACTTTAGGTTTCTTCAACATCTACCATTGGATTTGCTTAAGAATTCTTTTAGTTTTGAGGACACTTCATTCAGGGGGGGCTATCAAGTCTCCATCACATTCATCATATCACTGTCTTTGGATATTGTTCAGCATAAGTTTTCGTATCATCCTGGTTTGTCACCCTCCTCATTGATTGTGGAATCTTCATCTTTAGGCAAGGAGACATTTTAGAAGAGTTCAGAGACATCATCAACATCCATTTTCATCCTTCCTTCCTTCAATTCCTATATGGAATGGGAAGCATTTCTGCATTTGCACTTGGTTATGTTTCTTTAGAAAGGGAGACAAGTTGTTTGTCGACATTGGATCATGTTCTATCTTTAGACACTTACCATTTTTTTAGGTGATATCATCTTCTGGGGGGGCTACATAGTCTCTTTGTTTCCCTCCTATGGGGGGGTCATTGATTGTATTGTATCCATGTGGCAGATGGTGTACTTGGGGGGTATTTGGGAGTCCTCCATCCTTCCCATCCTATCTCATAGTTTTTCATTTTTCATTTTTGAAGAGGGGTTTTTTTCCCACTGGGTTTTCCCCTTTTCTCTGGTTGTGGGAGATTTTCTACATCTTTTCATGTAAATGGGTACCTAACATGGCCTCATAGTTGGGACCCATCATCATCATTATCATCTCTGCATAATCATTGCATTTTCCTCCCTAAGTTGAACTTATGGGGGGGTGTTAGAGTAATTAATTATTTATTACACTAGCATAAGTTAACTTAGGTCATAAATCATTTAGTCCTAGGTTTCATTTTAATAAATCATTTAATAATGGGGTAATATCCCCTTCCTTTTTTGTAGGGATAAGATTCATTCTAGAAGATGAGTTGTCCTTCTAGAACTTATCTCAACATTTAATAATTTCCTAGATAGGGTTTACATGTTGTCACATGTTGTTAGATCATGACACATGGAAAAATCTCATGCATCTTAGGTTTTCTCTCTTACCTATATAATCAAGCAACTTGTACATTTGTAATCAATCCAATCTCATAGTGTAGATCAATATAGAATCTCCATTGTGCATGCATAGTTGCAACACTTTCTTTGTGGTTGATTATCTTTCCTGGAAAAGGTCCTCCATTGAAGATTGTAGCTTCAAGGACCCTGTGCATCCATAATCTCAACACTTGTGGAGGACTCTCAATACTTGACTCTTGAATTTGTTTGTTAAAAATAGCTTAGATTACTTGAAAATGATCTAAAAATTCATTAGTTGTCCAAATATCTTTTTTTATAACTTCTAGAAATCAAATTCGAGGGTAGATATATGCCCCCCTTGATTTCACTTGCTTTATGGAAGTATCATGTTAGCAATCTAGCCACATCAAATCAGGTAAGTCATATCATAATGCATTCCCAGGTACCATTCCACATAATGATAGACTATTGATGATTTCAGGAGCAGAATCCTGATTCCAACATAAAAAATGGCATAAAAAATTGAGCTCTCAAGCACCTATTATGTTGATTTGAATAAAAAGCACCTTTTAACTCTAATATAGTAAAAACCCTAGTTTTAAACATAAGAGCTAAAAGTGAAGTAAATTGTAACGTACTTTGTCATTTTTCCTTCTTGTAGCTTGAGAGGGACAAGAGAATAGTGAAATATGTTGAGTAGACAGGACTACAAGCTTGTGAGACTGGACGTGCTATGAGACCAGGCCGCACACAATGAGTGTCAACACAAGGTGAGTCAATTATGCTACCTTTGCTTAGTTTCTATGTAGTTATTTGGTGTTTTTTATGCATTACAAGGTTAATTTAGGATCTTGGAAAATAAATTTTTTCAAAGTGTCCCCTTTTTTTTTGAATTGTCCCATTTGTTTGCAAAGTGTCCCTTTTATTCACAAAGTGTCCCACTTTTTCGCAAAGTGTCTCGTTTCTTTGCGAAGTATCCCAAAAGGGGTCTAAAGTGTCTAGGGCCTTTAGGAAAGCACACTACATGATCTTTAGCACACTTGTATGATGAATAATGTATAATTTAAATATTTTAGATTACTTATAGGGTATATTTTTGTTTTATTGATAGGTACCCACCAATTCGCGTTAGCATTTGGGGGTAAGTAGCTTAGCTTTCTTAGAGACCTAGCCCCCACACTTTTAGAAAAGGACACAAAGCATTTGCGGGCTGTAGGGATATATTGGGTGTACCTCATGGCCCCCATGAGGTACCATGATGCAATGTTGATGGCTCTAGCCAAGCATTGGGATGCAAACACCTGCACATTCCACCTTCCTACTAGTGAGATGATGATCACTCTAGAGGATGTCCACCACATTCTCTAAGTTCCTATTCAGGGAGAGCAGGTATGCTTTCAGGGAGATCGTACATTTTATGAGTAGAAGGTTGACATGCAGTATTGCCTAGATGGGCCAGTGCATGATGAGCGGGTGAGGGAATAGATCAAGCTTCTGATGCTACTATATTCACAAGCCCCCATGGTGAGATGGATTATGATGCACACAATTGCACTAGTACTCATTCTAGATGGGCATGCAATGCACCTAGAGGGAGGACTAGTATACTTGATACGTGAGATGGTAGAGCACAAGAAAGTATATGCCTCGAGGTGTTGTATCCTAGCACACCTATACTATGATCTCAGATGGTTTTTTTTTCGGGAGGTGGATAGCATGGTACACTATACACTTCTATGAGTTTGGTGCCTTGAGCATATCACATGTACCAGACCTATTGCCTTCCTATGTCCGACAATAGTGGGGTATTCTTGGGCCTTTAGCTATCCTCTACGATGGTTGTGGTAGTACAAATATTTACACTTTTGGAGAGTGAGATTTGACTGACTAGAGGAGGACCAGATCCTCTGGAGACCCTATCAACTTACACTTTAGTGGCTAGATCCCATGAGGTAGTTGAGGAGATTATAGCCAGATATTTTTTTGGTTGGTTGACGGGTATGTGCAGGATCATGATGGGCCAAAAACTGGTGATATGATGGGTATGTGTAGGGTATGTGTCTAATGACTTTTTTTCCCCAAAATTGATGAAACAAAAAGGGTTTTTAAGAGATATTCTCAACTTTCCACCAATATAAATTATGATTTAATTTGAATTTAATAAATAATTATTATTCATTTTCTATTTGAATTACAACTAAAGTCCTGATTGATAGGTTGATTGAAAAATATCTATAGCTTTCAAATGGTATCACATTTTTTGAATCCAAAACATGCGTCACATTCTATGCTTTACATACTATAGGATTAAAAAAAATGTTTTGAATTTCATGAAGTTTTGACCAAGTTAAGGTGGTCAGACATACAAGTTTTTTATATTTTTTAAAAGTTGCAATAAAAAATCATAATTAATTATAAATCTTAGAAACTTATCAAATTTTCCTTCTGTGATATGTTCCTGCACACCGGTTCTCTTTTGCTTCCTTGAAGGGAGTGTAATAGGATGCTCTTCATTTTCTTCCTCACACTTCTCTAGTTGCTTGATAACTGTTGCGCCCTTGGAAGTTTGTTGAAAAGACATGTTCTCTTTAATCATTAGGGTGACCGGGGTCACAATGCTTGTGAAATATGTCATGAATCCTTGGACAAGGCTAGACTTGTCCGGAAAAGATCTTATGTTTAATCTTGAGCTCTGGACCTTCTTAGGACCTATTATTATTTTCTTCTGTTACACTGTATAGCCAAGAAGCTTTCCTTTGGGCGTTCCAAGGAAATATTTTTCTAGATCAAGAAAAATCCCAGATCATTGGTCTTTTGAAGAAAACCCCTTTAGATGATCGGGATGATCATCTTTTCCTGCTAAATTTCCCAGATATATGAAAATAATCTGGTTGGCCCATTTTTTAAAAGTAATGACCATTTCCCTTTGAAAAACTACACCAACATCAGAGAGCCTGAACGGTGTTCTTGAGCATACAATTTTTTCCCACTTGATGATAAACATCATCCTTTGTCAGTTGGATTCCATTATGAAAAATTCATCATTCCTTGGGGAATCACTATCAAAGAGGAGATCTCTTTCTTAGTTAGAGTCTAGGAGAACTGTCGCATCAATTTCGGGGGTAACGATTTTTCAACAAAATCCTTCTTGAGTCTTGAAAGTCAATATAAAGTCAGATATTCCTATCCCTTTCCCAAACTGGGACCATATTTGATACCTAGGCAAAAAATTTGATAGGACATATGACCTTTGATTCGCCCCATTTTTTGAACTCTCATGTTGCCAGAGCTTCAATCTTTGGGTGGAATATCCTTTGTTTCTGCCTGACGGACTTGGGTTCTTCACCCAATTGTTCTGGCCTGAGACTATCTCTTTATTCAGACTACCCTTGACTATTTGTAATGGCATAGTGGTCAAAACTATCTAATTTTTTGACAACGTTTGTTGACCTCCTCTTCTATAGGATCCTTGATATGAATTCTATTGATAAGGCAACTTTCCTCCACCATAGGCCTAAGTGGTCATTTTCAGAGGTGTTGCTTGTTGTCATTTGATAATGACTAATTCATTAGCAAAAGTCTGCATCAAATATTTCCTATCAATGATATCTGTCGCCATTGATGAGAGACCCGATGTGCTTGCTTTAGCGGTAAGATACTCGTTTGTAGGCTATGAGGTGACTAGCTTTAATTATGTTGCAGGAGTTCTTGGATTGGCTTCTTTTTGATGGCCACCGAATATTTTTCGCAAATACTAGCATTGGTGGTCGAGGCGGAAGTTTCCCGGCATCAATCAAGTTATTCTCTATGTGTACCGCCACCTCGTATGTGTCGAGCAAGATATTCCCTCCCATGGAGATTATCATGACCACGATATCCAAGTTGAAGGCCTTTAGATAGAACATGAATGTCATTGCGGTATGAGGTGGAGAAGTCACGGGGATCCTTTGCCAGGTCTTGTGGAGCTTGGTATTGAAATCACTCATGGCTTCATGTGGAACCCTCTTGATGGTAATTAGTTGTTGCAACAATGAGGATCAACCTCCCTTTTCTAAGAATCGTTCGAATAGGAGTTTTCTGAGCTGGTCCCAAGAAAGAATGGAACCTGAGGCTAGATATCGATACCAATCTTGAGCCTTACCTTTAAAAGAGGCAGCTAGTAGTCTCAAAATGATATTTTCCTCTGATATGTTATGTACCCTACATACCTCCGCTATACCTTGAAGGTGTTCAAAAGGGGTTTTGAAATCCTCCCCGAAGAATCTTGGAATAACCTTAAGGGAATTAGCAGGTGAGGGCATTCCATACATCTAGGGGTGTGGGTGGCTATAGTGGATACCATAGTCCCATGTTACAAAATTTCTAGAAGCAGGAGGAGGTACATGAGCCATGGAGAAAATATTCCTATGAATTAGATATCCAAGCAATCTTATCTGGAAATTTAAGCCTCTGGTTGGAGTAGATAAAGCTCTAGATACTGGGCTCTAACTTCTCACCCTATTACTCCTCACAGGTGATAAAAACCTATAGTTCTTCTCTTTCTAGTATTTGAGGCAGGTAACTAAGAGTACTAGAAGTGACCTCTTTAGGATGCTCTTGTCTAGACTATGGGCATAAAATTTCTATTTTCCTTCCTTAGCCTGATTCAAGAAATATTTTTGACTTCTAATCAGGCATTTGGAAAAACTTATGTCCCACCGGACATGCCAGAAAAAGAACTATTGATAATCAAAGCTTGCGCTTCTCCGATAGTCTTATGGGAAATTCAATGAGTGGGGGATAGATTGCATCTCACTGAATACCTTTGAGTTTTTTATAGAAATTTGGCTCTTCTTTTGGGGTTTTGAGATAAGGGGAGAAAGTAAATGTAAATATAAAACATAAAAGGCGATGTGCCAAAGCTTTTACAACATTTCAAACCCAAGTTATTCCTATGATTGATATAAAGGACACAGAATGCCACAACCCCTCATTGTTGGAAAGAGAACGAACAACAAAGGCTAACTTCAAGCACGGTGCAAAATCTCATATCTTTTTGCAGGCAGTGTTCATTGAGGTCTGATCAAACATAAAGATTCCTTAGAGTAAAAGAACGATATTCCAGAAATTATGAGAATTTTGTCTCCTAATACAACATAGCAAAACAAAATAACAACTTTAAGAAAAACAAAAAATTCCAATGACATGTCCAATTTTCCTAAGCTAATATTTCACCATACAAGCATAAAGCATAGAAATTCACTACTCAAACTATTTGAATATAGCTTGCAAGACATAGTGTTTCATTCAAAACAACATTATAAAGAAAGAAATCTTGAAAAAGGCCATACATGGATAGTCTCAACAAATTCCCCTCAATAGTTGGTGCTTTAATTAAAATTGAACTTTGAAACAAAGGTTGGATGCCAATCTGATAATAGTTTAAACCTTAATAGATATAATATGCCAAAATAAATTACTTCTATAACTTGCTTTTGAAAAAAATTCTAAAAACCTTAAGAAAACTGAAAAGAGACACTTCTTTTGACAAAGAAACAGTTCCTCCTGGAAAATTAAAAAAAATCCTTTTTCTTTTCTATCATCGCCCTCTTTATATAGCCACCAAAAGAAAGAAACACCACCTCAGTCTAGATTAATTGCCACTAGGTGTTGGTAGTTGATACCACACAATCCGATCATAGACCCTTGGTTAGGTTGCAAAAGATCTTTGCATTAACTCTTTAGCTACTGCATTAATACCCTTTAGATATTTAGTAAAGATAGAAGTCCAAATGTGATCAGATCCTAGGAACAACAGCCTAGCAAAGGACCCAAATGATTCATCATATCACTGCAAGGTATCGTCTCAAAACTTCCATCCCAAAAACCAAGAAAAGAAAAGAAAAGGTCAGCTAGCTCAGACAAACTCCTTAATCAGATATATTTATCGGTGGTACAGATAACCCGCAGCAAGGAGATGACATGTCAGTAGGGCAGAAACTCCTGAACTTGTAAATATATCTCTCAAGAAAATGTCTGACAGGAAAAAAATGTCTTAAACCTTCTCTCGAAAGGAAGATGAAAAGGTAAAAGTTGCATAGCCACCATGTGGCATATTGCACACTTTTTTGATAATTTTATTTGAGCGTGGGTGGACCCGATACCGAAGACATTTATGCAAACCAAAAAATAAAATGACTAAGGAAAAAACACTTCACACTCTCCTAGACAAAAAAATAGGTGGTTCACAAAACTTAATAAAACCCCGCCTAGGTTTGACAAATCCTAAGGAATGTCGCCTGAGGCATGACTTGTGGGTGAAGTTTCTAAATCCTAACACACAACTCATCAATCAATTTCTAACATCCGTACACCCACTTTTGGAGGAAAAGAAATTTCTAAAATGGTGAGACAACACCACCCAGGGAAGGACAAACAATTCAAGTGGTAAAATGAGGGGTTCGATGAACACACAAAAACCCCACTCAAGTTTGAGGTAGGAAACAAAGGCTGCCCAAACATAAATTGAGTATAGGAATTAAGCGGAAAGAAAGATAGCAACCCGAATAGAATTAAGGGAAACTTTTATGGGTAACACAACCTAAGCTTAATTTTAATATATTGAAGCCTTCAAATCAACATGGCATCGTACTTTTGTGATGAAGCCTAATACAAGTTTTCTTCCATTGGATATATGAGGGATTTTACAAGAAGGATAATATTTCAAAGGACTCATTCATTGTTTCTAGCATGAAGAAGGTTGAAAAGTTATAATACTTAGATCATATCAATGGTACTTCAGTCATAAAGGAGAATGAAATTCAAGAATTAATTGATGATCCAATGAACGTAACCAGCTCATATATTATTTTAATTTCAGATTTCTCACATCAATTTATGGAAGGATATGATATAGCATTTGGAAGTGATCAAGCTTCATAAATGCAAAGGTATGGCTTCATCCAAATTCAAAACAAAAAGTTGATTGTTTTAAGAAATAGATTTTCTATTGATGATAGAAGATTACAATATGCTTTAGAGTTTGTTATGGGTTACATTGCATATGTTTCCTTAACACTTGCTGACCTATGTGATCATGAGGGAGAGCTCCAAGATGATTATATTAAAAATAATTCTCATAAAAAAAGGGGTCTATATTAGTTTCTAATAATGAATCTTAGCTTGCAATATTAACAACTTATATAGGGCAATTCATATTGAATAAACAAAGGCAGAAGGAAAATGAAGTGAAAAATCATATGGTTCATTGGTTGCAACCTATGATTCAAATTCAAGGATCCAAATAATGTCACTTCTCATGTGTCTATATTAATGGAGCCATTCAAAACTTAGGTAAGTAATTTCACATGATCCTAGTTGGCTTCAAATGCATCTTTTGGAGAAAGGATTTCCCTAAAATTGAGAATGCATTCCAAAAAAATTAATTTGTGAAAAAAAATATGTATAGAGGATTGATTTCATATCCTTTAGAAAATTCCTGTGTGGTACAATAAAGCATGGGAATGCTACACAAGAAGTTTTTAAAAAGATTGAAGAGGTAATCCTTTCATTTCATGAGATCATGCTTGCAAATTTAGTATGTGGGATTTGGTGTTGTATATATATTTTTTTCTGTTTCACCATTATTCCCCTAATATTTAAAATAATTCCATGCAACTGAAAAATATTTTTTTCAAGTTGAAGTGAAGGATGAGGTAAGTGATGTGTATTTTTGCAATATTAAATTCAACACTATAGAGATGAATGAAATATTTGATTTTAAAAAATGCATTGGATATTGTAGAGGATATCACCAATATTATCACATTCCATCATGTTGCAAAAATGATAATTTTAATACTATCATGAGCTTGAGGAGTCTTTGGAACAATTTTCCAGATAACAATGCATCACTAGTTAGAGATCTAAGACAATTCACAAGGTCAATATTCAAAGTTGAGAGGAGTTTTATGGTAATATTTTCCACTCTTATATTAAATTTTTGTTGTTATATATCAGTCCATGAATTTATAAGTAACATCTCACAAGTTGAGGTTAAGTATGGGCCTACTTTTGTACATTTCTTCAATGTATATTTCAGCACTGTGGAGGTTAAAGAAGTTGACTATTTCCAAACTTTATATTTGTTGTATGGGAGAGTCTATTGACTCTTATTATAGTCCTAAAGGTAGAAAAATTCAGATACATATCATTGGAGAAGGTTGCAAGAGTTTCAAGTTATACTTCTTTCATACTAGAGCATATACACACCTAGAAAAGCAAGTTGTGAAAGGAAGGAAGTGGATGAAATTACATTTGGTAAGGTTACAAAATTTCTTTGGGAAGATGTGGCTCAGATTTGGAATTGGAATGAATTTGCAAAATATTTGTAGGTGTATCCTTGTTTGTTTCATGAAAATGTCACAAATATTTGAGTTCACAAATTTGCATAGTGTCCCTTGGCAAAAGATGGTACACAACACCAGAAAATGATCAAGATTTGGTACTTAGTTTTTGATGAAAATTCATTTTTGCATCAGAAACATGGAGATATATGTTTATAATTCCTTGGGGACAAGCAATTTTGGGAAGGGAGGACTTGTCATGTCCCTTTTTTCTAAAAATAGAACTTGCTAAAAATAGTAAGTTTCCACCATCCTAAAATAGTAAGTCAAGAAGGATCACCGATGATATTGGGAAAAAGTATATATTTAATATTTATATTGCCTTGACCACATTTACATCATTTGGGAAAATAAATATTAAAATTATAAATATTTATAAAATATTTGTGGGATCAAGTTGGAAAGTGCATTTGCTATGGAAATTGGCTTTAATTGGGTGAATACCAATAGTTGAATTTGGAAAATCAAGTTTGGAGTGAAGTTATGTGAAAGCACACTTGGAAACAAGGGGTTTATTTCTTGGCATGCAAGCATCCTCATTTTGGGTGTGGTATTTTGGCACAAAATTTTGGTTGGGAAATATTTTGATTATATGTTTGTTTTGTATTGCAAGTCCATTCATTCTACTTCATCAATTTTACAAGCTTATGTTGTTCTTCCTCATAGTCTAAGAAACCATTGAAGGAGTGATCTTCCAAGCTGATAAACTACGGAGATAGGGACTTGTAGGCAGTATGTTTATAGATCTCCAGAGGCAATCTCATCCAAAGGTTGCATTAGAGCAAAAGGAATTTAGATATTTTGCAATTTCAGTTTTTTGTGTGTTGGAGTTGATTTTTGGTGGGTTTTGGAGTTTTCCTTGTTGCATTTTATTGCATGTCATTGTAGGAGTTGGGTTTCATCTATTCCATAGGTTTGAATTAGATTGGAGAAGCTGGGTATTTCTAGTTTGGTCTCAGAAGTTTTGCAGGTGTGGTTTCAAATGTGCTTTGGATGTAGTTTTGTGTGCTTTTTCAAGCATAGTTTTTCTATTTTATGTTGTGCAGAATTTGAGATAGTGTTACAACATTATTCTACTATTATAGAGTATGTAATAAATCCTATTTACTATTATTTTTATTTGATGAGCATATATTTTCAGTTGGGTGAAGTTGTGGAAAGATCAGGTGGCATTCTTTTGGCATAGTTTGGTGATATGTGTGAAGAGAATTGGTGCGTGAAGCTAAAGTTTGATTTGATGATGAAAATATGATTCTCAGACCTTATTTATGCTGCAATATATCAGAAAATTCATTCCTTTGGTTTTCCATAAAGTTTCATTTGGTTTGGTGTTCTTTTAGTGAAGTTTGGAGCAAATCGAGTAGTCTAGTTTTAGCATAGTTTGTGGGTTTGTTGAGATTTTTGGAGAAAAGAGTAGAATAATGTGTTGATGTTGTAGATCAGATATAAGGCCTGATTATTTGTTGTTGAATATCAAAAAAATAATTTTAATGGTGCTCCTTGGAAGGTTCATGGATTTGTTGTCCTTTTTATGCAAGAGTAGTTGAGTAGTATTGGTGATTTTGGGTGATATTGGCATAATATTTGCAAATATAATTTCAGATCTGAATTTATTCATTTAAGGTTGAGGACCTTACAATTTAGACATGACTTGGCATCTTTTCACCTCCTCCATGCATTGTATATTTTCAGACTTAACATATCATATCCATGCACAACTCAATGTGGAGGCTCTATAATATATTGTTCTCAACAATTCAAAGATGTAGACATTGACACTAACTTGCATATCTAAGAATTCCATCTTCTTAACAATTCCCATCAACTGCCTCCCACCTCAATCTCTAGTTTATGCACAACTCTCAGGCTTTTATTCCACCAACATCCTTCACCATCGCCCATTACTCCTTGGATTGTCGATTTAATCACCAATCATGAACACCTTATTGGAATAAAAAGAAGAAAATCATCTTGTAGTAGCAATGGAGATAATTCTGATTGCCAAAAAATTGCCACCTAAGGAAGGTGTCAGTCTCCTGCATTTAGCGAGAACACATGTTGGTGGATTCATGGAATGTGATAGCGATATGTAGAGAGTGGAAGAGGAGGCATTGTGTTGAGTGATCACCAATGGGGTAGAGGTGCAAGTTGATCAATTTCAAGAAATGTTCACTTGGGGAAGTGAAATGTAGTGCCTTGCATTGGGGATAGTTGTTTATAGACCCCTATTTTCATTGTTTAACCAAAGTTGTAGGCCCAATGCCTATTACAAATTTACTCTCAATACAGGAGGAACATCATTGGATATGGATAAAAGTTTACAAGTGAGAGATACAACTATCAAAATTTTAATCGAATTTTTCTAAATCATCAACTGAAAATTAGTAAACCTTTTCTATGTAAGTAAATCTAAGCACAACATAAAACTTGATGCTAAAGTTGGATGTCTTTGATAGTGTTTGACAATGATATATTTAAATTTTGGTTCTCTTAGCTAAAGAGAGAGGCTTTTTGTCTTAGGTGGGAGAAGAACATGTTAAAATGCTACTGACAACAAGAAGAGTTGTTTATAGCATATGAGGTGTAAGTTATGCAGTGTATTGAGGCTCGAAATATTTTGTCCTAAATCTCGTCTTCTAAGGTAGGGAAAAACCCATACTTACATATGGTCTACAATTAAGGAATGTATTGTTACCCATGTGCCTTTGTATTTACTCTTCACTAGATGATTGGGAATCCGATTTGGGCAAGCCTATAACTATTTACCTTTCTATGGAACAATCTCCCAAATTGATAGCTACTTATAATTTTATGTCAAAATTTGATACTTGAAGTTAGAAGTTAGATGTAACTTGTTGAAAATGTGATAATTATTCTACATCTCGAGTAGGTAATGTGTTCTCATGCCTTTTTAATATCATTTTTGTATGACAATTGAGCGAAAACCTAGAGAAGTGGCCTCATTTAAATGAATTGGTGCAATGCTACAGGGGTGACTGAGTGAAAGATAAAAACAGATATGGGCACGATGAAAGTATTCCATACATATCATTTCAAAGTCAATTTTTTTTAAGGGCCAGATATAGACATAGAAATAGGTGGAATAACCAAGACTTACTATATCTTAATGTGGAGTTTCTATGTGAAATATGATTGGATGTTTGCTAAACAAAAGATTGTTGTTTTCAACTCTGCATTTCTTGTGAAATCTTTGTACATGCTTGGCTATTTATGAACTTCTTTGCTATCAAAGCTACGGCTAGCCAATGTAAGGCAAGGGAGAAATGAAGATGCTACTGATGATGATGATCCCAATACATCAGGGAGACATTCATCAAACACGCCTTCATCAGAAGGCACATTTACAATTACCTTTCAAAAAGTTATGTTTTTGCCAAGAGCTGTCTGTTGTCGGGAATTTAGATTATTGTCAAGTACAATGCTATAGAAATGTTTAAATGCAAGGAAAAAGAGAGGTACCAAAATGCTATCTCCTGTAAGTGTTTATAGAGCTTTCATAAGTGATATTTGTTTCACTTTGGGTTTGATTTGGCTTCCATTCTGTTTCATTTTACATAATTAATACTTCTCGATCATTGCAGTGTTAACAAACAAAGTTCTTAGCATAAACCTTAATTTTATTCTTGTATTTTTTTTCTGTAATTGATCAGAAAAGTATGCTTGAAATAAGATTATGGACACCAGAAAAGGATGCCTTATGTGACAAGTTCTAATTGAAGTGATTACTTTTCAGGATATTATGTGATTATATGTAGTAAGCTAAATCCTAATACATCTTGAAAACTTGACACAAACATTAACAAGCAGTGTCACAAGAAGATCTGGTTATGATTTATTGACTGGATCATTACCAAAACTGTTCTGCTAGTCTTTGGCAGGAACTTCACTGCCCTGTTTATTAAGCATATTAAGCATATTTACTTCATGGGAATGCTTATACATTAGAATGGAAGCGTTGAGATAATAAAAGGAAACACAAAGAAAACGATAAAGCTGAGGAGCCCCGGAGTCGAGGTCGGCGATCCTGAAATCATATCGAAGTTTGGTTGAGATAACTCTTCACAACTAGCAGGAGCAAAAGAGATTTTGTCATTATCATTGTCGTAGAGAATATGCAGATTCTGCTGCTGTAAATTTCCCAGTATGGAGGGTACTACCTTTGCGGATTCGGGGTCCAGTTTCGCCATGACCAAACACACCATACCTGTTTCCGGATCCATTTCAAAATTGTATTTTCCTTCCATGACGTAATCCGCACCACCCTTTAAATGAAATGTAATGTCGGGAAGACCAGTTTCCGCTGCTGCGGAAGTCACCCAATAGCAGAGACTAAATCCGGGAAGAGGGTGCTGGGCTACCATCCATCCGAGTTTGACATTCAAAACCTCGGCAACTGCATCGAAGGCCTCGGGTGATAGATATGTGAGCGTGGTGCCCGAGTCGATGATGAACCCTCCGCTTCCATCGCTTTTAATATCCAACGTTCCGTCTTCAATCTCCGCCAAGGTCGCCCCCACGCTAATTCCTTTCACAGAGATGTAATAGAAAGTGTTGAGGTCCGAGCGGGCAAAGTTCTTTATCATTGGTGTAGACTGAACATTGGCCCCGTACAAGTCAGCTGCGCTGCCGAAGAAAAGAGGACTCGAGCCCGATTTGCTGGCATAGGAGGTGAGACAGTAAGAGAATTTCGATCCAACCATAGAACCAATCTGCGAAATGAGCGAGAGCTTGCCTCGTCCAAGCCCCACCAGACCGTCCGCTTCAGAAAAGCTGTCTCCGCGCGTGTCATGGCTGCACCCGAACGCCACCCCTGGGATGGATTGCCGCTTCCCGCTGGTGTCCCACATGGTAAATGTCTCGCTCGACAGGACGCCGCGGGTTTTCGACCCGTCTCCGTAGGGGTACGAATACTCGCAGTTTACCGTGCACGTTTTGCTCTGTAGGGCAGAGCAGAGAGGAGCGGAACACGAGAGATTGTTGTAGGTGGTTGATTTGGCGGGGTCGAAGATGCGGTCTGGCTGAGAATAGCAGCTAGTGCAAGGTTGACACTGTGTCCAGATGAGATCGCTTCCTGTGTCAACGATGCCAATCATTTTCCGCGGCGGAGTTCCGATGCCCATTGTCATCATGAATTCTCCAACGTTTTGCCCAATCTTCACAGGCGCACCCAAGTCAGCGGCAGGAGATCCTTCTCCTCTAATTGCGGTTTCTAATCTTTTGAGCCTGGCCTTACTTCTGTGGACGGCGTCGCTTAGACGCTCGTGATTAGCCATGTTTGTACTCCACACGCGCTGCATATCTACTCGCAAAGCTTTCACTTGCATTCGCCCGTTCATCACCGTTATCATCACCAGCAGGATTAACGTGAGACTACTGATGCGTGCCATTGCAGAGCAATATACAGTGCTTGCAGAAAGGCTCTGAATATTATTTTCCTTGCTATATCCTTTTGTGGAAGAGGATCTGAGGCATGGTTCTTAGGAGCCATTGGACTTGTTTAAATAATTTGGTCGGATGCTGCTCATTATTCATGTTTACGTCAAGTACAAGGCCGTAACAAGACCTTTTGGCATTTGCCGATGGTCGAAACAAGAAAAAAGAGAGAGTGTTTCCTAGGCGCCAACTGTCATAGGAGGAGCCGAGGAAGAGCGGGCGGCCATTTTGTCGTTCCATAAAATATAAAATTGAACGGGGCTCGTGTATAGAAATATCCGCTCTGAATCGCGACGTATGTTTTTAATGTTTAACTATTATAATCATGGTCAACGGGGGTGATCTATACGCGCTGGGCTTTATGCATTGTCATAAAATATTAGCTTGCACGACTGTATTTTACTTAGCAATTGTATTTATTTAACACTTCAACAGGTTGAGGAAGAAAATGTGGAAAGTATAAGAAGAATGTTTTGTTTATAATGGTTTTATGATAAACGTGTATTTAGAAAACATATATGTAAGATTTACAAGATTGTGCAATTATTAATATTTTTTTTTTAATATGAAAAAATAATTTTTATTATATAATGATGGGAATTATGTTGAAATTATAAACTTGATTCTCTCTTCTAATATATACATAATATTAAACGAATAAATTAATTCATAAAATGTAGTTATATTTTAATAGAATACTCTAAAATGACTTATTCTCTAAAATTTTATATACATATTATAAATTATTAATTTTTGAAGAGATTTATATGGTATTTGCATTTTGATGTTTGTGTGTTGAGGGGGGCACGGGGGGTAACAACAATAGATTAAAAAACAAACTACTACAATAATATTTAGTAATTTGAGTTTGTAAGCTTTGTTTTGGTTCATTATACATAAAATACAATGATCTTTTGTCCCTTGTATGTTCATCTTTATTATTTGAAAAAAATTATCTTTTTGATCAAATACAACAATATTTTCTTAAAGAATAAAGTACACTAAAGAATAGAGTGCACCTAATAATTGCAACAATATGTATTAGATGTTAGATTGAAATATTTCAAAAAAAGATTAAAATTTATAAAGTGAATGATTAATGTTTTTCAAGGGTTTAATTGTAATAGTCTATCTTAGTAGTAGTCTCACTTAACCAAAAATTCCTTGCATCATCGGTAAGGATTATGATTATTAGAGTATTAAGAATAATAGATAAAAAGTAGATGGGCCTCCCTTTTCTTACATTTGTAGTCCATAGGACATGACAAGCAATGGCTCCATTTATTTCTTCATCTACTAGATCATCTATTTACAAGATAAAGGTTAGAATGCCATCAAATATTGCATAAATGGTAAGAAATAGTCAAAACCATGCAACCTAGTGTTGATCAAACTCAACAACAATGGCTTCCAACAAATGCATATCATTCAACCAAAGGTGAACTTTAAATCAGGATGATCACCTTCATAATGTTGATGCTAAAAGAAAGGTGCAATAGGGTAAAAAGGGTAATAGTAAGATTTATAAATTATTTTTAAAAGGCTCAAAATATAAATAGGAAGTTGGAGAATGTTTTGAACTAATCATTCCATTTGGAAAAACTTTCTTTGCTTCCCACAAATTATAATTCTCTTGTACAAACAATGTTGTAGAATATGAAATGTTGGTACATGGGATTCTTTTGGCCATTTACAAGAAAGAAAAGATGTAAGAATTTGAGGATTTTGAGTTTCTTGTTAAAAATACTTGTAAGAAATATTCTTATCATTATAAGAAGTTGGGAAATTATTAAAATTAGGAATGGGATCTCATCAAAAAAATTGATGTAATTAATATTCAATTGATCCTAGTACCTTTCTCACATGTAAGATAGAAATTATTTCATGTTTCCAACTCATCCTAGTATCTCTCTCACACATGTGTGAGCATGATCTTCACATACATGTGTACCCACCCTACTTATTACCTTCTAACATAACTACCCTACCTTTTACACATGTCATAGTGCTCACATGTGTGAACACACATAGCTCTTACACACTTGGACACTTGGTAATCCCTTTCATCCTCATTTTGACACTTGTCAAAATTCTACACAATCAATCCATGCATCCACTTTCACTGAATCCTAGCCCTTCATCAACTTTAAAGATCCTAGCCCTCAATTTTCTTCACTAAAATTTTATAAATAAGATTCTATTTATTCTTTTCAATAACACAATATCCTTATGCCAAACTTATCCTTCTCTTTTGATAATTTATCACATAATTACATTTTTATTATGTTGGTGTGACTGAGAAAACCACATTACTACATTACTATCAAATATCAATTTGGTGAGCACATCAAGAGAGAATTGGATGTGGCTCTTCTTCTAGCTCAATTTGTAGTGTCATAAATTATTACCCTTGACAATTTCACACTAGATTTTTCTCCCCCCTAAGTAATTGGACCTAATTGTACATCTAAGGTCCTAAATTATGTATTCCATGGCCCATTTGAACATTTACCACAAAACCAATATACAAAATCAAGGAAAACATTTAATATCGCTCCCAACACTTCACACCCCACAAAATAGGGCTATGACAAAGTCACCATAGGTGACTTGGTCCCCCTATTTCGCCTCCAACTTTTAATATTTCAAAGTTGGAATTTTATCATTTGAATAAATAAAATGTCAAGTATCAACTATTAGGATTTAATTTTTGGGAAATTAGATTAATTGCATATAAGTACCTAGTTATTTCATCATTTGAAACTAAGTTGGACAATCTATGCTCAAGCAATTGTGAAGAGAATTATCAAGCAATCATTGTCAAGTCAAGATTAGTCAAGAGTAGATTTATTATAACATTTCAATATTGAAGCATCATGTCAAGTTTTATGTGAGTTTGTTTATGTTTATGTTATAATTTTGTTTGTAAGTCTACTAACCCTTGTAGGTCTTCCAAGCAATCAATCCTATTTGTAAAAAAGCCTTGAGGTGATGTGCATGACTTAAGGGCAGGTGCATGAAGTTGGGTTACACTTTTGTGGCCAATTCCAAAAAAAATGAAAATGGCATAACGCGAGCGCATTATAACACACTTGCGTTATGCCATTTTAAAAGAAAAAAAAGTGAAAGTGATTCATTTTCTGTTGTCTATTTTTTTCCTCTGCCCACGACCAAAAACCCTCATTTTTGCGCTTGTGTTCTAGGAGGAGGCATTCTACAAAATTCATCAACAACAATTGCTTTTTTTTTTGCAAAGATGGTGCCATGACAATGAAGAGGTACGGGAGGTAAGTATTGTTTTCTATTTGTTTTGAATTTCTTAGTTTCAAGTTGATTTTGTTTGTTTTAGGCTAGATTTTTTTTTTTAATTTGTAGGAGATGCAAATGATCTTGCAAATCCTCAAAATATTCAACAAGAAGAGAAATAAAATCCTCAACAACAAAATACTCAACAAAATCAACCTCCCCCACCAATCACTCAACACCCTCCTAGCACTCAACGAAATTTGAGAAGTGAAATTGAGAACAAAAACCAAATTGAGGATTTTATCAGTAGGTTGAGTGATCGAAATGCTTCAACCACCATAAGAATGACCCTAGAAAATTCATTGAAAGAGTTTTTAAAAAATGTAGATTCAATTACCCAACAAATAACTGGATGGCAAGATAGAAGGTGGGCGGCTAGGGCATATTATGCAGATAAACTATCATATAAACAAGTAAAAGATTTAAAAATTACTAAAGGTGATTTGTGCTCTTTATTCACTGACCCTAGAATACATCAAAATCTTAGCCTCAATGTGAAGAGGTTTCCTATTCATTGGTGCACCACCAAGAGATTAGGAACCATTTTTATGATAGGTGGTACTTGGTCTTTGATTACCCTATGTAACAATTGTGAAGTCCCCCAATATTTTCTTCGAAAACTATACAATAAGTTTGTATTGAACCAAATCCCAAATTATTTTGATATGAGGGAGTTCTAGTGGAGAGGTGGGGGGTTAGCTCAGGATAGGTCCGGTGCACAGTTGGATCCTACGCAGCAAGGGAGATGACCTCTTGCTAGGCCGCCTTTTGAGCACATTGTTATTCCTATCATTGAGAAGGAGAGTACCGATGTAGAGACATTGTAAGCAATCAACACTTTGACCTAGAGTGTCATCCATCATACTAGCCCTATTGCACAACACCATCTAGGGGAGTCTTCGGGTGGTGGCCTTCGAACCCATGTGTGTCAATCTTGTGGGGAAACTTGTTAATATGACCCCGCTAGCACTCAGGAGGATGCTATGCAGGATTCGTATGCATCTACGACAATGGAGAGGATGACTGAAATTTTGCATCATGCATATGGCATTGATACTGAGGTAAAAGTCAGCATGTTCATTGAATTTAATTTATTAAATTTTAATTATGAAATGCAAGATTAACTAATTTTGTTTTATTATTTTAATAAAATTGTAGGGTCATAGTGTTGAGACTGGATACATCGGTCCTTCACCTACTTATTTTTGTAGTACACCTATCAGTGGGGTATGTAACTAGTAAAAATTATAAATTTATTACATGTTAATAGCATTTTTTTACAAATGGTATTTTAATATGTGATTTTGGATGTTGAACAGGCTAATATTGGAGGTTTCAAGCAAACGCCTCCTATTCCTAGTGGATTTACTCAAATGTACACGGAGGTAATAGAATAAAGTGAACTTAACTAATGAATTATACTTAATAGATTTGCGTAGTTTATATTCATATTGTTGGTTGTGTTGCATTACACATCATTCAAACTCAAAGCATTACTTCAAATTCCATAACTAATAACTAGATGTTGATAGATGACAAAATTTCAACTATACAATATAGTTGTTTAGAAAGTCAACATAAGTAGTACGATGCAATTACTTCACATGGAGGCATGTGCTTGCAAAGGTGCACCAGCACGACAAACTATGGATGCTTGGATAAAATCTATGAAACCATAATAGTAAGCAATAGCATAGACAAGGAAGTTTGTGATACAGAGCATCATATCAAAACACTCAATCATCAGGGTACATCTGACCCAATTGAATCAGGAGAAGATCAAATTGAATAAGCAACTAAAATTTCTTTCTCTTTTCATCAAAAATCACATTGTTTCATTTGCAAACCACAAGGAAACAACAATCCAACTCATTTCAATACTTCTTATAATCCTAAAGCTTCAAACATCTTATTTATAAAAAAAAATGACCGATGGACACACAAGAAACCTAATTAGAGTCACTAAACAATCCACTCTTTCATCATTCACCAAGGCACCCTTCCACTCAATTTGCTTTACCTAGGAAAAATAACCAAAAACCAATCTTTCATGTTACAAACTATATCCATTAGATCCTAACACACCTTTTTCATCATCAATTTATTTGAATTCAAAGCAAAAACCTGATAAAGAGCTCTGAATCTTTCAATTCCTTAAACAACTCACCAAATTTTCACTTTTACCAACTAGTTCCTCAAGACCAAGATACTACAATCAACCATTTACACCTCAATCATTTCATCTAACTTCCAAGACATTACTTACATCATTTTTTTGATTGAAACAAACTTGGTTCATATCCACATAATACTGATTTATAAAATTGATAAGTTCTTACATTCAAATTACCATTTCCACCTAGGGACATATTGCTACAACATATCAAATCATCATGTTTGGCCTCAAGGCATTCACCAAACCATTCACACACCTTTTATATCTTCACATTGATGGTTCTATGGCAAAATAAACATTTAAATCTCTGTATTTATAGAATTACACACTTTTACAGGACCTTACCACCATTTTGCTTGTAGGTCACATATCCCTTAATCGAGTGATTCCTTTTGATTCACTTTGTATATCCACATTCCCAATGTATATTAAAGAGTATTTTTTAACACATCATAACATATCAAAAGTTCTCAATATCTTGTCATAAAGAAATTACCATATTCTTGAATTATTTGCTAGAAAGGGCTACTAATTTAGGCCTAACTTACAAATAAAGTGTTCATAGTTTATCACCAAAATACCAAAGGATTGAAAAAATTCATTCATCATGTAACAAAACTAAAGAATCAAACATTTTTAGTGATAGAAAGGCTCCATAAATCACTGTTCCAAAAAACCCCTATTCTATGCACAAATCAAGCCCTACAAAGGAGGGTTTATTGCATAAGGTACTTATAAAACTTAAATTCTTGCCACCACCACAAACACCATGGAAATAGCCTACATAAGCTTTAGAAACTCACCACCCACCTTCATGCATGCTTTTTCATTGAACACCACTTTGAAACCATGCTTTCCATGAAGGAAACTTTGTATTTCATGTATGATTTAGTAGCCAATTAGAGATTTCTTGATTTCCTTGTTCCTGTACACTCACAAATTTCTTAAAAAATTCTAAAAACCTTCTATACATTCCATCCCACCAATCTCCTAAATCTACATTGGTGGGATGGTGAATTCAAGCCTTAAATTACCCTCAAAACCCTTGACTGGTTAATCTGACAAACCACCTAAGGAACTTAAATACAATGAAGTAGGTCTTTATATTACCTTTACATGAATTTACAAATGAGCATTCAATCTAGACAAAAAATTTCCTATGAGAGGAAACTAGTAACCTAGGTGCTCCTGCATCAGTTAGTAGTTTGAAAAAATGCCTTGAAGAAATGTGGTCTCATGGTAATGGAATTCCATTCCATCACCACATGAGATCACATTTCTTTGAGGCATTTCATCAAACTGCTCACCACCTTTCCTATGATACCACATTTCTCATACATGTTCACCAAAGCATTTTATCAAACTACTAACTTCCTTGCAGTTGTTGCTATGGCTAAAAGCCTAAAATAGGTGCTTTCCAACAAACTATATGAATGCTTGGAAAAATATCTATCAAAGCATAATAGTAAGCAATAATACCATAGAGAAGGAAATGAACTTTTTGAAAAAATTCCTAGAAGAAATGCAGTCTTATGGTGATGGAATGCCATGATGTGCATTTGTTTGTAATGCATGCCATCACCATGAGACCCCATTTCTTTTTAGGCATTTTTTCAAATAGTTCATTGCCTTCTCTATGTCACCATAGTTATCATACATGTCTATGAAAGCATTTAATCAAATGGTTTAGCGGCTTGTTTCTATGGGTAAAAACCTAAAACACTCCCTTTTGAACAAGATATGGATAGGGAAAATAGTAAGCATGATAATCAGAAATATATAGTTTAATACATGTACTCAAAATTTTGTTCACTAGATCTCATACATTATAAGTCATGACATGGATCACTATTGTAACTTTTTTGTGATTGAATAATTTATTGTTTTATTTTCAGATGTTGGTTGTGGAAACACCTCCAAATGTTATGATGGAAATGGATATTGATGTTTCATATGCTATACAATCCTCAATGGCCCTAATCAGGGAGTTATGAGGCAAATTACTAAGTTTCAATTTACATTCATTATTATCGATGTTAGTTCTAGTGAAAAATCAAACCATTATTGATTCATAGTTTAATTCCTATTTGGATGGTTTATACAGGGCTTGAGCATGCCTTATTATCGGCGAACAAATATTTCCATCGTGGAGAGTGATCGTGAGATGGTCGTAAGTGATTATTTTGTTAAATATATCAATTTTTATAATGTAATTTCTATATATTAATGTCTTTAATTCTTATTGTAATAGTTAAAACTTCACCAAAAGCTAAACTCTAGGAGGAGCAGTAGGAGCACTCCTCGAGCACAGCAGAAACAAGTGATGGCCTTATCACTATCGGATCGCCAAACAAAGGGAAATAATTTATTTCTAGAGCATGGAGAGAAATGAATTTTGATTCCAGAGCCCTTTGTTGTATGCCTAGACATGGCAATTTTGTACATATTTTGTATTGGATATATTTGACATTGTATGCCTATATGGCATTCTCATAAGCCTATATGGCTATTTTGTGACTATATTTAATACTTATATCGACATTTATTGATGTATGCACACATGGCTATTTGGTTAATACAAATCTTTTTTATTGATGGTGTCCATATTTGCATTATAAATTCATGGTTCAATAGATATGAGTTACGTGTATTCAAGTGTATACTTTACAACTTACGTGTACATACTTTTTGACTTACATGTGTTCCAATGTATACTTTGTGACGTACACTTTTTCATGTGTATACCTTGTATTCATGCATATACTTTGTATTAAGTTGTGTATACCATGTATTCATGTGTATGCTTCAAGGCATACGTGTTTGGGACTACTTGTGCTTACCTTATACATGTACATGTTTGACTTATTCACATGTATACTTATTAATTGGTTAGCCCTAGCATTGATCATTGCTATCCTTCATGGTTTGTCTTAAATAAATTAATTGATTAATAGTAAACAATTAAGTATTTAAAAGCAAAAAACATGTTTTCAATTGGTATTCCATGAAATGATTGATAAAAAGATTTCAATTTATATTTAATCCTTTGATTGAAACAGCTAAATTAAGAAAAGTATACATAATCTTCATGTAACACTTGCAAAACATAATAGTAAGAGTAGATGAAGTAGTCAAGTTCTTGACACATTATCTATGTTACTGGGTTCTTCTATTTTAGCCCTAGTTATGGTTCTGGTTCACTCGGGCAGTGCAGGTCCTTGTTCGGTTTGCCTATGGGTTCAACCAGGGTTCTTCATTTTTGGGTCTGGTTCGCCCAAGCAGAACCCAAGAGATCCCTGGAAAAACCCAGATATAACCCAGGAAAACCAATACAAAACCTGCATGCCTAGGCATCCAAAAAAGTCTTTTGTTGAACATTTTTTTAATGTTTAATGGAGTTTGACTTTGACCCACACCCAAGGGAACCCTAAAAGTGATTTCTAAATCACTTCAAACACCTTAACTACCTCATTCTTATTCATTTGTTTTGAAAACAAGCATTTTAATTCCAAGAGGTTGAGCTTTCATTTTTTCTTGCTAGATTGAAAGTAGATTGTGACACAACTTTCTTTTTTCAAAAATTATTTTGCATCATTGAACTGAGAATTTATCACACATCTATAGAGAAACAAAGGAATACTACAAACTAAAACACATTACACTTTTTTTCTCACTAACTTGATGTACTCTTGAACATATCTCTTCTCTCATGTGAAGAGTTAGAATTGCTTGGCCATGCCTTTGCATCATTTAGGAAGTTTTGCAAAAGACTTTTCCTTTTAGATTAACAATGCATGGAATTTTCAAAAATTATCCTTGATATTACAAAAAGATATGTGTTTATACCATAGCAGAAAAAATCTTTTGGGGAAAAAATCGGCAAACCAAAAGTATAAGATTTTTTGAAAAAATTAGGAAAAAGTCTAGAAAAAATGGGAAAAAATTCAGATTTAAGAAAATTAAAGGTAAAAATTAGTAGAACAAGAGATAAAAACTTTTTTAAAAAAATTTAAAGGCATTTCCATAGCATAGAGATATAGAGAGAAAATAAAAAAAGATTTTAACTAATAAATTGTAAAAAATAGATTTTTGTAGTTTATATTCATATCATTGATTACATTGCATTGCACATCTTTCAAACTCAAAGCATTGCTTCACATTGCATAACTAATAACTAGATGTTGATAGATGACAAAATTTCAATTACAATATAGTTTTTACAAAGTCAACCTAAGCAGTTATGCAATTACTTCACATTGCATAACTAATAACTAGGAGCAGCTACCAATTGCATTTGCTTGTCATGGCATTCTATGAGACCACATTTCTTTGAGGCATTTTTTCAAACAGTTCACTACCTTGTCTATACTACCACATTTTTGATACATGTCTACCAAAGCATTTTATCAAATAGTTCACTTCCTTGTTGCTATGGCTAAAAGCCTAAAAAAAGTGGTTTCGAACAAGCTATGGATGCTTGGAAAAAATCTATCAAAAGAATAATAGTAAGCAATATCATAGACAAGGCAGTGAACTCTTTGAAAAATTCCTCAAAGAAATGAGGTCTCATGGTGATGTCCAATGCCATGACAATCAAAATCATTTGATTTTCATGGCATTCCATCACCATGAGACCTCATTTCTTTGAGGCATTTTTTCAAAGAGTTCACTTCCTTGTCTATGCTAACACATTTTTCATACATGTCTATCAAAGAATTTTATCAAATAGTTCATTACCTTGCTTCTATGGCTAAAAGCCTAAAACAGGTGCTTTCGAACAAGCTATGGATGCTTGGAAAAAATCTATCATAGCATAATAGTAAGCAATAGCATAGACAAGGCAATGAACTATTTGAAAAAAATTCCTCAAAGAAATGTGGTCTCATGGTGATGGAATACCATGACAAGCAAATTCTATGGATTTTCATGGCATTCCATCACCATGAGACCACATTTCTTTGAGGTATTTTTTCAACCGGTTCACTACCTTGTCTATGCTACCACATTTTTCATACATGTTTACCAAAGAATTTTATTAATCAGTTCACTTCCTTGCTGCTATGGCTAAAATCCTAAAATAGGTGCTTCCAAACAAGCTATGGATGCTTGGAAAAAATATATCAAAGAATAATAATAAGAAATAGCATAGACAAGGCAGTGAACTGTTTGAAAAAAAGCCTCAAAGAAATGTGGTCTCAATGGTGATGGAATGCCATGACAATCCATAGAAATTTTCTTGTCATGGCATTCGTCATGCCATTCCATCACAATGAAATCACTTTTCTTTGAGGCATTTTTTCAAACAGTTCATTGCCTTGTTTATGCTACCACATTTTTCATACATGTCTACCAAAGTATTTTATCAAACAATTCACTACCTTGCTGCTATGGCTAAAAGCCTAAAAAATATATTTTTGAACAAGCTATGGATGCTTGGAAAAATCTATCAAAGCATAATAGTAAGCAACAAGCTATGGTCTCATGGTCTTTTTTCACGCGAAAATCAGTGTGATTTTATTCACCTTTTTTCAGGTTATAAACAAATTTTTTTTGGAAATTTTGTTGTTTTAAATGACATTCAAGTTTATGGTGGTTTTGTTGTTTATATGATGATATGTGATATTCTAATCCTAACTCATTCTTCTAGGTTGCATAGATATATATTTTGTTTTTACATGTTTTTTGTACCAACGAACCCAAAACAAACTGAACCCCCCTCCAAAATTTTTTTGCCAAACTAGTGAATTAAACCCCTAAACCTAAACCTCAAAACCTATTCCAACACTCTTCATTCTACCTGCACAAAATTAATTGACCACCAAATTATGTTTCCCCTTGACTTTACCCATGTTTACTCCCTCAAACCTCTCTTTTTCATTCAAAACCCTTGTTGTCCTAACTAAGGCATGTCATACCATAACATACTTTTGACCTCCCCTATCCTTGCAGACCTTTTGAACACATCAAACTCCATAGTATCACCCTATTTCTAACCTATTCTAACTTATTTTCAAGCAATTTCTTCTTTTCATCTCTTCTAGCCTTACTATTAAGGGGCCTCAATTTTGAATTTTCAACAAGGGAAACATTAGTAATCTCTTCCAATTCCCTTACTAATTCTATTTTATTATTCCTAATCCCTATCCTAGTTACATCAGGCCCATATCACTAAGACACAACCTGAACAATAGGTGGAATGGCCTATTTCAACATACTACACTCAAACCCTTAAGCGATCGATTTGGTTGAACGTAGCTCAAAGTGATTCCACATGTTTGGGTGAGAAAGAGGACCATGCCTAGCATAAACATGCCTATTCAAACACGTTGAAATAGTTTGTTTGGTCACACGAGTTGCAGAACAAAATTTGCACCACTTTGCAACTTTCCACTACTTCCATTTGACACTTTTTCCATCAACTAAAAATTAGACACCACGGGAATACCAATCTAAGAAAACAAAAAAAAAAGAGAGGTTATTGTAGAGGGGACAAACATAATCCTATGGGATTAGACGAGAAGTTTCTAAGCGTCACTTTGTCCAAGTAACCTCATGTTGAAGTTTGCAGCCATTTTTCCCTTTAGACCCTAAAGGGATCAATCCATTTGAACGTAGCTCGGAGTGATTCCGCGTATTTGGGTGTGAAAGAGGACCATTCCTAGTGTAAAAATGCCTATTTTAACATGTTGGAATAGTCTGTTTGGTCACACGAGTTGCAGAATAAAAGTTGCACCACTTTGCAACTTTCCCAATCAACTAAAAATTGGACACCATGAGAAAACCAATTCGAGAAAACAAAAACAAAATTGAACACAATCTCATAGGATCATACGAGAAGTTTCTAAGTGTCATAGTGTCCAAGCAACCTCTTGCTAAAGTTTGCATCCATTTTGTCATTTGGATCCTTAAGGGATTGATTCGGTTAAACGTAGCTCAGAGCGATTCCGCGTATATGGGTATGAAAGAGGACCATGCCTAGCATAAACATACCTATTCAGATGCATCAGAATAGCCTGTTTGGTCACACGAGTTATAGAATGAAATTTGCACCACTTTGCAACTTTCCATTGCTTGCATTTAAAACTTTTTTCATCAACTAAAAACTGGACACCATGGGAAAAGAACTTCGAGATAACAAAAACTAAGAGAGGATATTGTAGAGGGGTGTAACGCGATCCCATAGGATTAGATAAAAAATTTCTAAGCATCACGGTGTCTGAGTAACCTCATGCTGAATTTTGTAGCCATTTTTCCCTTTGGACCCTTAAGAGATCGATCTGGTTGAACATAGCTCAGAGTGATTCCACATGTTTGGGTGTGAAAGACATTTCATCTTTTCTAAAATAAAATATCTTTCACTTATTTCATCTTTCAAATAACACAACATTTATTCTATCACACATAATTATTCATATATTGGTTCCACGTAGAGTAAAAGCAAGCAACATCAAATTTTGAGATGTGGCAATAGAGGATAGAAGAGCCACAATTTTCTTTTGCAAGGATTTTGTTGTTTGGGTGCTACGAAAAGGTCATAGAAGTGGTGTGGCTATTCTAACTATGTTGTAGTTTCCCTCCCATTCTTTTGTGTTCAGTACAATTCACCCTCATTAACAACAACTTCTACATCTCAGATTATGGTGTGGAATATTATTGCTTCCACATGACACCACACTCCAACATTGGCATCTCTATCTCCTTTCCAAAGACTCTCACATGCCTCCAATTCTTTTGAATCAATCTTTGACCTCAACACTTGGCATGATGATTTGGTTTTTTTCTATGCTATTGCTAAATTTGTTCTTAAGCATTTAACTCCAATAGTTAGCATTTAAATATAGAATTTAAATCTTATTGGTTAATAATTTATGCTAATGTAATCTCATCATTTCTTTTAAAGGGGGGTTTGGTTTTTATTTTTTGTCATAATTAAAAAATTGCAAAAGAGGATTCCATTTTTTATTTTGCAATAAATTTGGCAAAGGGGAAGTGATAAAGGGAGGTGTTTATAGAGAGGTTGCAATTTTTTTGTCTTAGATAAAAATTTATAAAAGAGAAGTCAATTTTATTTTTTGCAATGAATTTGGCAATAGGGGGTTTCATCATAATAGGGGTTGTAATGTTATGTTTTTTTAATTGTGTATTGCAAGACTTAAAATAATCTATGTCTGCCTCATGAAAATAAACTTTGAAGAACTTGTAACAACAATATAGTTGTAAATGCACACATATAAAGTGCCACAAAACTGAATGTGTGTTTCACATGAAGGTAATTTGAGAAATTATTGTACATACAC
Organism: Sequoia sempervirens; assembly: GCA_007258455.2. Lineage (NCBI taxonomy): Eukaryota > Viridiplantae > Streptophyta > Pinopsida > Cupressales > Cupressaceae > Sequoia > Sequoia sempervirens. The sequence continues at coordinate 17,405,135 of VDFB02353493.1, read as the reverse complement.
TAAATTATAAAATGTAACGGGGGGAAATTCCATTGCAACATGGATTCTTGTGATTTTTACCTCATGTTAGAGTCTTGGAGCACACCTTGTACATCTCTACATTCCTCACACACTCTCAATCTTAGTTGTTCTTCTTATATTCTCTTAGCATTAAGGGGGCACTATGATTGTGCTATGCTAATGCTTCTTTCAATGAAGCAGTGTAAGAATCATTTTTTTGGGGGGCCTCATGAACCTTCTATCTTGATCTCTCGAATGGGGGATTAATTCAATGGATAATATTTTGAGATTCTAGTACTCCTTATCATAGTACTATCTATATTATTGACTTCACAAAGTTTGATGAACTTTGTGTACATTGGTTGAGTAGTGTTCATCAGTTCACTCATGCAATACTTTGTATCTTACATTTTTATCTACATTACTTAGAGATGATTCCAATAGACACCAGTCCATCATCGACAAAGTTTACAACTTCAACATGCTTCAGGATTTCTTCATCATCTTCTTCCTATCATCAACAGACATATTTTTATAAGGTCTTAAATCATTCTAATTTCTCTTTTGGAGAGGAGTTTTGTTCCCACTGGGTTCTCTCCTTTACTCCACTTTATGAGAAATTTTATACATGGGTACCTAACATGGCCTCTAATCGAGACCCATTCCATTTCTATTTATTTTCACTTTTGTGATCTCCCTAAGTATCACTTAAGAGGGGTGTTAGTGTGAATAATTAATCTATTCACTATATTTAAGTGTACTTATGTTGATGAGGTTATACAACATCATGTCTAACTGAATGTGCAACCTTTAAGCCTTTGGAGGTTACCAAGTTATTTGGTAAACTTCATGCACACACGTTTTGAGGTTGGAAGACTTTATGTCTCACCTCAAATGTCACTCAACACTTGGCACACAAGGTTGATGACTTGATCATAGAGGTTGTTGGTTTGCACACTCCAAGAGTTCCTAAGGTTGACACCTATAGGACATTTGTGCCACATTATGGGGCACTTGTCAATCCATCTCATAGGTGGATAAGGTCTCATCCTTTCCTATATAGACAAGCTTTGTAAGCTCATTATCATTTGTGTCAACTTAATACAATCTATTCATTGTTGTTCATTATGCTTGTCATTTCATCTCTTAGATTCTCCTAATTCTAATAGACTCAAACCTAGAGGGTGAATGGGATCAAGTGGTCAAATTTGAATTTTAAATTTTGAATGAAAGGGGACAAATATGTGTTGCAAAACTATCTAAAAATAATAAAATCATTAGATCTAGTTGGTAAAAAAAGCATGTGCAAGTAGGTAGGTGAATGAGTGAATTTGATAAAGTAGGAGATAATGTGAATAGATTATACAAGAAAATCATTAGATCATTATCATTTGTATCAAGATAGGGTAAGATAAATTATACAAGGACACGCATACATATGAATAGATTAAAATATAAAGAAAATGAGCTCAACTTCGCACAAGAATGTACACACATCAAAAACATTAACTCAAAATAAATACAAAATCAAATGAAAAATAATATGAATACAAATTTCATCTTAATTAAAATCATAAATTACATTTAAACTTTTTCGATTTATTTATATATAATTTTCTAACAAAATAATTATACTTATTTAATTTAAAATTATTTAAATATTATTTCCATACATAAATTATTTTCACAAACCGAGATACACAAATAAAAAACAAATACTAAGCAATAAGCGACACCTATTTAACTAAAAAGAATGATTTTTTTCATTCCATAAAATCTTAATAAAAACTTTCCTAATCCCTTAAAGTAGATATTATTCCTATGAACATAAAGAAAATGGTGATTGCAATTGAGCTCGAGCAGTTCTTATTGTTTTCTTTCTTCAAAAGAATCTTGACGAATACATTTATTGGGCGTGCTCCCGAATTAGAACCAAATAGCTAAAAATGAAACGGAAATCACAAAAGCAACGATCAACTGGAACAACACCATTGGGCCGCCATTAGCGTGTCCACGCGATTCTGTAGAATGTGCAGGCGATTCTGAAGCCGGGGAGATTTGGTCGAATGCTGGTTGGAGTAAGTTCGCACAAATGGTGGGAACGAAAGAGAGCGTTTGATTGTCAATGTCATACAAAATATGATAGTTCTGTTGGTGATAATTTCCCAGAATGGATGGTGATTTCGCTGCAGAAGCCTCCATTTCCAAAATTAGCATACACACCAAACCGCTTTGCTCGTCCACCAATTGAAAGTTATATTTCTGATCTAACACATACTCTTCAGTGCCTCGCAAATGTAAGGTGATATCAGGAAAAACATAGCTTTTATTACCGTCAGGTATCTGATAGCATAGACTAAAGCCGTATTCGGAACCATCCGCGCGGTCCCAACCCAGAGCGGAGTCAACGCCCTCTGCAACTGCACTGAATGCCGCGGGTGTCAAATATGAGAGTGCGGAGCCCGAGTCGATGATGAACCCTCCACTTCCATCTTCTTTTAGTTGAAGCGTCCCCTTCGGAATAAAGGCCAGTCCTGTTCCTTGCACGCTGATTGCTGTCACGTTGACGTAATAGAAGGTATTGAGCTCAGGGCGGAAGGGGTTTTTAATCAAGGGCGTAGTCTGAATTCCTGTTTTTTCCGTCAAATTGGCTGCCTTGCCGAAGAAAAGAGGGCTCGTAACTGAGGGAGAATCGTCCATGAAAGAGGTGAGGCAATAAGAGAATCGGGATCCGACAGTGGAGCCCATCTGCGAGACGAGCGACAAGCTGCCTCGCCCGAGCCCCAACACACCGTCCGCTTCAGTAAAACCGTCTCCTCGTGGCGTGTCGTGGCTGCAGCCAAATGCAACCTCTTCGAATGCCTGCAGATTACCGCTACTGTCCCACAGAGTGAGCGTCTCTTTTGATAAGACGCCGGTGGTGTTGGAAGCGTCGCCGTATGAATACATGTATTGACACTCTTGTGGGCAGGTTTTGAGGGGAAGGGAATAGCAGAGGGAAGAGTTACAGGGGAGCTTGGCGTAAGTGCTCGACTTGGAGGGGTCGAAGATGGTATCAGGCTGAGCGTAGCAGTTTTTGCAGGGCTGACATTGCGTCCAGATGAGATCGCTGCCCGTGTCCAAGACTGCAACCATTTTACGCGGCGGTGTTCCGATGGCCATTGTTATCAGGAATTCGCTCAGATTATTTGCCCGCTTCACAGGAGCCGCCATGTCCATGGCTGCAGCGTTTCCTGTCACTGATGTTTCGATTTTTCTCAGCCTTGCATTGCTTCTGTGGACGGCAGCGCGAAGGCGTTGGGAAGAAGACATACTGCTGCCATGCACACGCTTCATATCTGCTCGCAAGGCATTCGCGTGCCCGTTCATCACCGTTATCATCACCAACAACAATAACGCCACATTATTCTTGAATGCCATTGCAAATCAGTTGGGCTAATTCAATTAATCTCCAGACGACGCATTTAGTAGCCCTTTTATAAGAGTCAGCCGAATTGTTCTTCAGACTATTAACTGACTTATATGTTTGGAGGTTTGGATGGGGTCTTCGATGCCTTTAAAAATTTATTGGACGGTAATAATTGTTTTTGGCACTCAGTAAATTTGTGGACGTACGTAGCGAGGGTTTCGTCGATTTGAGTGTTTGAACAGGAGCGCGGTTCCTGCCAAACACTAAAGATCGAAGTCCTTTTGGTGAGTTTGACTAAGCCCAGCAGGCAAGACTCCATTCTCATATTTGTAAGAGTAAAATAAAAAGATGGCAGAGAACAATCTTCTTGGAAATATCCCAGCGTTACAATTTAAGCCGGCTCTTTCACTCTTGAGAACAAAAATCTGACCCTTCATTCCTCATATATATGCTTTTAGTTTGTATGATTTAAATTATTGTAATAATTTTTAATTTTAAAATTATGTGAAATTTATCTATCTTTATTTATTTAAATATAATCTTTTATAAAAAGAAATGCAATGATTATGGTAATAGTCAGAATGAATTTTATATAAATTTAGATTTAAGGTGCATTAGAAAGGAGTATAAATTTTATTTTTTTTAAATCACTTCTCATAGACAATAATTTGTTAAATAATTTGCAGAATTTATAAAATGTGTCTCCTTTAAATCGAGAAAACTTATTTTTGATTTTATAGATAAATTTATAAAATAAATTTAAAATAATTTTATATTGACATATAGTATATAGAATTATCAAAATCATTTGATAATATTATTTTGAGATGTTTATATGTGTGTGTGTGTGTGTATGTATGTATGTATGTATACACAAATATACATGCATACATACATACACACACACATACACACACACATATACATAAATATATTCACACACATAATACATGCGTGCAAGCCATTGGGATGAGAATGTGTGGCATATTCATAGATTTGACAATTTGTAAGCCATTGACACTTTTGTGAATTTAACACCCTAGTGGTTTATGTTTCCAACATCTATTGTTGTTTTATTTATTGTTAGATGTTATGTGTTATGGGTTGTTAGTGTTCGGGCCATTTTTAAGGGGTTTTTTGGTTAGCCAACGCATGTGATTCAAGCAATCAGAGCCGTTTGTGTTTCTTATTTGATCCATGCAAGTCTAATGTAATGTTGAAAGTTCACAACAAAAAAGAGAGCTAGATCAAGTTATTTACTCTCTCTTTTTTTTGCATGATAGCAATCACTTCATTAAGCACACCATTGACAAGTTCAACTACAACCCACAAATTCGAATGTAGCACAACTTCTTATCTAGTGCACAACACAACCTATGCCTATAGTTAATCATCATCTAAAATTAAATTTGATATACCCTTTTTACTTGATAATGGAGTGTGCTACAACTATGGCCATTAATTTTAACATTTTTTTGTTTACAGAATTCTAACCAAATTATTTTTAATCAATACATATATTGACAAACTAATTGTATATTGTTCATTTACAAGGTATTTTTATTAATGTGTGGCATGAGGCATTGTTAATATAAGTAGACCTAGTTTATGTTCATTTTCATTAATAACTATTAAAATTATTTTCTAAATATACCTAATTTATCTCCTAGAATTAACACTAGTAAAAATTATTAATATTATAATGGAAGAGATCATATGAGAGGATAGGGTTTCTACTATGGTGCAATTTAGAGATAAGACCATGATCCTATTTTCTCACAAACACAAAGAATGGAATGAGAGAAATTCCTACTTCATTACATTGATCAACATCCAAAAAGATGTGAGAATAACATGTGAAGTTATTAAAAAGGATTGAAGCATAAAACAAGTAAAAAACATAAAGCAAAGCATGGAAATAGTTATATACCTCAATACCCTTTTACCATCATGATTGAGATACAAAAGCTTTGCACCCATGAAACTTGTTGATTTGTTCTCTTATTTTACTAATGTAGATTGCTCAATAAGAATTCCAACATAATCTATAAATCACTAAAGACTTGATCAGAAATGGAGGGTGTGTAAGATCGACTTCTATGTGACAATTAGCATTCTAGTAATTTTTGGCATGTGCTCCATTATGATTTGAACAAGTTGGTTTCATTGTGCAATTTCATGGATGTATTGGTGTTGGTTACTGCATTGAAGTCATATGGAGTAATTATTTCCTTGAACTTATATAGAAATTATAGTTATTTCATTAAGAAAACTTTTCATAATTCACTTATGAATCTACTATCTAAGAGATTATTAGTGCTTGTACTTTATAACCTGATAGAATGCTAATGATATGAATAATGCTATGAGTAGTGTTGAGGACTATAGATTATTTAAACTTGGAAAAGGATTGACATGAATTATTTAATTATTAATTTGGAAACATGAATTTGTGACTGCTTAATGAAGACTAAGATAGTGTGTGATTCTTTGCAAACGAAATATTTTCAAGAAGAAATATATAATGGAATTAGTGTTAAAAGGAGCAGGACAACTGAGAGGGGGGGTGAATCATTTGTCACACAAATTCAAATTCAAAACTTCAACACTTATCAATTCCACAACCACACTATTTTGTTATTAAGTATGAACATGAAACACAAATAACATAAAGTATAATCAACACAATGAACACCAAATATTTTATGTGGAAAACCCAATGAGGGAAAAACCATGGTGAGGATTAACTCACAATATAAAGAGATTATAAAACCGAATATAGAGGCTCACTGTCAAGGGCTCACTACCCAGAAGAGGACTCACTATCCAAATACAAACGCTTACTGCCTACAAAAAGGACTCATTGTCCAACAAGGAGGCTCACTACCTACAAATACAAAAGAGAATAAAATATCCACCACAACAATTAACACACATTTGTAGCCTTGATTAGAAGATTGCAGAAATCTTCAGCTCACTGCCTTCAGGAATCTAACTCAATGAAGTACTGTTGCCTCAACTCACTCACACACACTTTTTCTCTTATGATATGTGGCTTACTTCATCACTTTGCATTACACTTTCAAACATTCACCATTCGACTTTTATTTATACCATTTTCAACTTTAGAAACTTTATCCAAGGTCGGCCACATAAACTTCATTTCATAAAATTCAAATTAGGTTGGCAACTCAACATTCCCGCGGTGGAAAGGAATGAGAGTGGACCAAAAAATATTTAACCAACACCAAAAAAAAATGTCACAAATCAACCACATGCTTCCTTAATTAAATTTCAATTATTCAAATGAAGTGTAAACACCAGGTTGGCCAAACCTAATGAAAACACAAATAAACATTGATGTACATGCTTCCCAACAAGAAGATGACATGTGGATGACACAACATGCTTCATTATGCACGAGAACACATCTCAGATTCCTTCAAATACATCCACAACAAGTGCAACAATCTTCGAACATCAAACTTCTTCCATCAATACATTTGAATTGTGCGAACACATACAACTCAGAAACATGACTTCTAGATCACCAAACCACACACATCTTTTCCAAAACCAAGAGAACACCACAATAAGAAATATTCTAGATCTACAAGATCTAAAATAGAGTTCAACAAAGGACTGCGGAGCAGAAACATTTCTCCTAGTCCAAATAAGACCAACTCTACCAGAACAGTTCACACACCGGTGAACATAACTTTCACATGCCATCAAAATAGAAGCTTCAACTCACAAGATATAACCACTAGATCACCATTAGAAATCCTTCAGATCTGCACAAGCATAGGATCAACACAAGAGAAACGTGGAGCATATACCAGAGCACACTCTAAACACATTCATCACTCTGACTTTTCTTCTTTATTAATTTTCTCAAAAGCACTTGGAAACTCATCAAACCAACACATCTACCACACCATAAAGATAGCTCCATGTACTCACAACATCTCAGAAGCATCTCAACTATATATGTACAGTCTGAATTGTGTTGACATCAATGACAACATTAATGACAACACCATCAAACTTGATCATACTTGCAACAATCTCCCTCTTTGTCATTAATGGCAACATATGATGTGAAAAACTATCAAAGACAACATCCTTCAATATTCTGGGAGAACACCTTCTCTTCCTATGAAACTATTTGTCACATGACTTTCTCTCCCCCTTTGATATCAATGGCAAAGATCAAATACTCTGATCACCCCCCCTTAGGAGTTCATCCATTCAACTCATACTGCAACAATGAAAACCTTTACTACTCCCCCTACGGAGTAGACCCATTCATCAGTCTAGATAAATGAAGAATCTATGAATTCACTGGACTGATCCACCTCCATGTGCACCTAGTTTGGAGGGACAATGACCCCCAACATCTCCCTAAGATGCTCAAAAGTATCCTTCGGAAGAGCCTTAATAAATATATCTACAATTTTTTCCTTTGTAGTCACATACTCCAATTTGACTTCATTCTCCAACAACTTTTCTCTCAAGAAATGATATTTGATAGATCTATGTTTCGTTCTTGAATGCATAACCAGATTCTTTGAAATGTTTATAGCACTTCTGTTGTCACATAAGATAGGAATAGGCTCATCACATATTACTCCAATGTCTTTCAGAATCTACTCCATCCACAAAATCTGTGCAGTAGGATGGTGCAGCAATATATTCTACTTCTGTAGTGGATAAAGAAACCAAGTCTTATTTTTTAATCAACCAAGAAACCAATCTCCCATCAAGAAAGAAAGCACCTCCATTGGTACTCTTCTAGTTATCCATACAACCAGCCCAATTTGCATCGATATAAGCACTCAAGGTGAAATCAGCACCCTTAGGATACCATAAGCCATAATTCGGTGTACCTTTAAGATATCTAAATATCCTCTTTATAGTTGTAACATGTGCCTCTTTAGGTTCTACTTGAAATCTAGCAACTAGACATATTGCATGCATAATATCTGGTCTGGTAGCAGTAAGATACAATAGTCCACCAATCATAGATCTATATTTGCTCTGATCAATTTTAGCAAATTCATCATCTTTGCTTAGCTTACATCTAGTTACCATAGGAGTACTAACCAGTTTGGAGTCATCCATTTCAAACTTCTTCAACAGCTCTTTTACATACTTAGATTGTGAAATGAATATCCCTTTATCAGTTTGATTCACTTGAAGACCAAGAAAGAAATTCAACTCACCAATCATGGACATCTCAAATTATTTTTTCATTTCTTCAAAAAAAAGTTTACACATGCCTTCATTTCCACCAAAGATGATATCATCAACATATACAACTACTATCAACATTTTGTTACCTTGCACTTTGAAGTACAGATTGTTGTCAGCAAAGACTTTGTTGAATCCTTGCTTTGTCAAGTATCTATCCAATCTTGCATACCAAGCTCTAGGAGCTTGCTTCAGTCCATACAATGCCCTTTTCAACTTACAAACCATATCTGGTTTATTAGATAACTAAAATCCTTTAGGTTGTTCCATGTCGACTTCTTTCTCCAATTCACCATTTAGAAATGTTGACTTGACATCCATCTGATACACTTTGAAATGCTTGTGGGAAGAAAATTTTGAAAACATTCTAATAGCTTCCATTCTAGCTACAGGGGAAAAAATTTCTTCAAAATCTATGCCTTCAACTTGTGAATATCCCTTACATACAAGTCTTTCCTTATTCCTTATAACTTCTCTATTTTCATTCAGCTTATTCTGGAACACCCATTTTGAAACAATTACATTCTTATTCATAGGTATAGGGACTAATTCCCATGTCTGATTCTTTTCTATTTGTTGCAACTCTTCTTTCATAGCCTTCATCCAACTATCATCTTCACCTGCTTCACTCGCAAACTTTGGTTTGATTTTAGAGAGTAAACACAAATTTACCTTAGCTGCCACTTTACTTCTTGTCTTCACACCTTCACTCTTATCTCCAATTATCTGTTCCTCTAGATGATTCTTCTACACATAGTTAGGAGTCTTAACAACATGTTATATTTCATTCTCTTCTTCTTCAATTTGTTCTTCTTTCTCTTCTTCTTCCTTCTCCTTATTCTCCTCGAGTAGTTTTCCATAGATGGGATCATTAGGTTAAACTTCACTTATCTCAATACCTTTTTGTGTATGTCTTTATCAACTTCCACATTAGCACTTTTAACAATCTTCCTCAATCTCTTATTGAAGCATCTCTATGCTTTGTTAGTAGTAGAGTATCCAAGAAAAATTCCTTCATCACATCTATCATCAAACTTCCAATATTTTCATCATCTCTTTTAATGTAACATATGCTTCCAAATACCTTGAAGTACTTCATAGTAGGAGTCTTACTAGTCCATAACTCAAAAGGTGTCTTTGTGTTGTTACCTCTAATCTAGACTCTATTAAGAGCATAAATAGTAGTGTGTATTTCCTCTCTCCAGTACACATCCGGTGCATTTCATTCTTTCATCATGGTTCTTGTAGCTTCTTGTATTTTCCTATTTTTCCTCTCAAGTACCCCATTCTACTAAGGGGTTCTCAAAGCAGAAAATTGTCTCTTTATGCCATGCTACTCATAGAATGTATTAAACTCGCTAGAAGTGAATTCTCCACCTCTATCAAATCTCAAACACTTGATTTTTAGATTTACTTCATTTTCCACTCTTGCTTTGAACATCTTAAACCTATCCAGAGCCTGTGTATTTTCCCTAAGAAAAGAAAACCATGTCATTTAAGAAAAATCATCAATAAGAAGCATGAAATACATGTCACCATTTAGGCTTCCTGTTCTAGTCATACCACAGAGATCAGTGTGAATTAACTCTAGCATTTTGGTAGTAGAGTGCTCTTTTCCCTTAAAGTTGCATCTTGTTTGTTTCCCCAATTGACAACTTCTACAAATAGTATTAGCAGGCCTTGTGATTCTAGGCATACCTTGGACAATTTCTTTTGAACTAATTTTGACTAGATTATCAAAGTTTACATGTCTCATTCTCTAGTGCCATAACCAACTTTCACTGACTTGAGATACAAGGCATTGACCATCAACTCCCTTAAGTTGATAGATTTTTCCATGAGTTCTCCTTCCAACAACAACCATATCTCCATTTTTGGATCCTTTTCTGATTTCACGGGTATTATTCTGAAACACAAGTTTAAAACCATTGATACACATTTTTCCAACACTCAAAAGGTTATGCCTCAAGCCCTTCACATAATATACATCATCAGTGTTGTGTACTCCATCAAAACTAATTGAACCTTTCCCACAAATTTTAGCTCCTAAATCATCACCAAACATGACTAAATCACCATCATAATTTTCAAGTTTAGTGAACTTACTCTTATCTTCAGTCATGTGATTAGAATTGTTGTCTACCAGAAATGCACCCTAGGCACAGTGATGAAACTAAGCTTTCTGGAGAAACATGGGATCACTTCGAGGCTATGGGTCACCTTAAGTTGAAATGAACCTCCGGAGAAGGCCGCCTTCCTTTGTGCTATCACCTAAACTACTAATTCTTTGAAGGGAAAGGGAGAGGGAGAATGCATTAAAATGAAGATTAAATCCTAAGGTGATACACCGAACTTATAAGAAATTATGAAATGAAATAAGGTAATCATACATTGGAAAGCTAATGATTAGTATTTTACTTACTCGACATACCCCTTTAGACTTATGCATCATTCTCAAAAGGATTGATCTACATACATATCTCAAGAAGGAAAGATGGATTTCACAACTTTAAGGTATGAATACAGATTTAGAAAAACATAGTTGAAAACTTGCATAACCTAAAAATACAGAAATGAGAGTAATACAAACATTAACACTAGCTTCCGAGGTAAACTCTGTGTTTTATTCCAGATTCTAGTTGAGTTACAAAAACATACATTAGCTGAGAAAGGATTTCAGAAAAATCACTAACTCTTTGAAATGCATAATCCGAACTCCCTACAAAAAGGAAAAAATGCCTTATATATCAAAATGTGTCGGCCCCTTAGGGTTTACAAAATATCAGTCGTCGGGATCTATCTCTCCTTAGATCTTTTGATTGAATTTAATGCTACACCCTCCATGTCCATGTCGGTGAAGAGTCATTCCCCGGAGAAGCCTTCAGATCTTTCGCAACTACCGCATTCATTTCTGATCCTCATGTCCTCCTTGAACCTCTTCAGCCAAGTGCTTTGAATGCTCCTAAGCTTAGAACAGATACACGTTGCTTTTCATTCTATTGATGTTCTTCATCTTGGTCAGACCGCCATGGCTCGCTTTCAGATCTCTCTGATTGGTCGGGTATATTCCACACAAATTCTTCAGGCGGTCAAAATCTCCTCCTATAGAATCGCATGTCGGTGAGACACTAATCATGTCTCCTCGATGTGATTAAATCTTCCTATGGTTATCAGCATAGCTTGAAACCGTCGATGAGAGCTCCTGTCGAGCCCCAAAGTCATACCGATATTGCCTCTATGGTCACCAAGACAATCGTGTTTGGCTAGACAACATGGAAAACTCTTCTCATCTTCTATCGGTGAAAGTATATTGATGTCACCCTGAATGCACTCCACTCCACCGAGCTCCAAATGTCTTTCAGCTAGACATCAGCAAGTCAGGAATACTTCATGGTGAGCTCTCAGGGGTTATACCGATGCACAAGATGTCGTCGAGACCCCAACCTGTCAGTAGGACATCATACCAAGTGTAAAACCTCCTCTCAGAGACTCCTCGAACTTAATATTACAAACCATATCGGCAAGAGTCTGCTAATGTCACCCCGACACATTTTTCTCTACCCGAGCTCCAGTCCTTCGTTGAAACCCTATCGCGTCGACAAGACTCTCAATGAGGCCTCCTTGCTTCGGCGAGAGATCATTTCATTTTGCTTCGACAAGAGAAAAATTCATCTAAAAGAGGTCATAGCGGCTTCATTATTCATGTCGATATTGCTTTCCATCGCTAAGACCACACCGTGTCGGTAAGACATCACTCCGACGGTCAGGCGCTATACCGATGTCATTTATGTCAGGGAGACCTTCTGCTAGTCGGTGAGACCTCTTAGCAAATACACAACGTTATACAGAAGTCAATCCACTTCAGCAAGACTTCAAAGGTAATGACTCCTCCTATGTCACCAAAAACTTCCCAAGTCGGCAGGACATCTCCCCACGAGCTCATATCCTTCGTCGAAGGCATAATCTTGTACCGGGCGTGTGATCTTTTCGGTGAGACTTATGTCTATCGGTAGGACCTCAGGGCGAAGTCTTCAACTCTTGGCGAGCTCATCTTGCTTTCAGTGAGACCTTACCGAGTCGGCAAGACCTCACCCCAACCTCAAAATGTTATATCAAAGACATCCCCCTAGTTGGTAGGACCCTCAGCATCACGGAGACCTTATGCCAAATTCCCCATCCTACCACGAGCTCCTTTTGCTATCGGCATGACCAAAAGCATTCGTTGAGATATCATGCCAAAGGTGCTTTGCTTTGGCAAGGGTTTATTTCATTCGGCATGACTTTTCTTTATCGTCAAGACATCTTAGCGAATGCAATCTCCTGCACCGAGAGCCTTTAGAGTCGGGGAGACCCTTTGACTTCGGCGAGACCCTACAGTGAAGCTCGCTCGCTTTTTTGACGCCACCTCCTTTGAGTGAGACCACACCCCATTAGTAAGACGTGTTGGCAATGATGCCTTCATTCAGCGAGGCCCCTTGTTGGTCAATGAGACATCATGATGGTCTTGGCGACTTTCTCCTTAGAGGATTTTCATGCCGAACTTTCCTAGGGCGGGCTCTCCAACTGAGTTCCGTGTGACCTAGCACTAGATGTAGGATTTTTTCCCTTGTTACCAATGTTCCATTTGGCCTCTCGAAGATCTATCACATGATTATCCTGCCTGATTAAGCCTGCAGGTGAAAATTAGGTAACAAGAACATCCACTATCAATCACCCGGTAGTCTTCATCCTATCTTGCATGAAAGGAAATAGCCAAAGTACCTTCCATCTTATTCCTTTTGTTCTCTAGGTCATTCTTTCTTGCACATTTTCTAGGGTTAGCATGTATCGATTTTTTCTCCAAAGCTAAAGACAAGCATTCACTATCATCAACCTCATTTTTAGATTCATCATCAGAGATTTTAGCTTCTTCTTTAACATAATACAGCTTCTTTTATTTCGTATTCTTTCTATCCTTATCTTTATAATCCTTTCTCTTCTTATGTACAACTCTATTCGGACATCTTGAAGCATAATGACCAATATTACCAAACTAAAACATTTAAAGGGAAACATACCTTTATACTTTCTGGTACCTTTCTTCAACTTCCTGGTGAAGTTCACTTCCAACTCATCAGAACCATCACTCTTTGGATCATCTTCAATCTTCATTTCCTCAAATGTTGTCTGTCTTTTCTTCTTTCATTTATTCTTTCCTAAACTTTATCATCTCAAATGCTTGCAAGATGTCCAACAACTGTTCTTTAGTATACTTCGTAGGATCATACATCTCTTCAATAACTGAGATCTTATCATTGTAGCAATCCGGTAGGGTGATCGGGATCTTTTCAATAATATCTTCATCGGTTAGCTTTCCCCCTTGATTCTTAACTTCATTTTTTGTTATCTCAACCCTCTAGAAATAGCTTGTAAACTCTTCACCTTCTTCCATTTTCAAATTTTCAAATTTGTGCTTTGCCGCCAACTTCTTTGTCAGCTTTACTCTTTCATTTCCTTCATACAGTTCTTCCAACTTCTTCTAGACATCATAAGTAGTATCTAAAGAAAGAACCTTAGTTCACTCGGTTTTAGATAAAGTACTTTAAATAGCATACCTGACTTTCTCATTCTCCTCATAAGCAAAAACCTCATTTGCAGTAGTAGGACCATTCACCGAAGCAGTATACTTTGTCTCAATAGCCTTCCAGGTCTTGTAACCAATAGAAAAAATATATCCTCTCATCTGCACTTTTTGATCACTGTAATCAGATCCATCGAACATAGGGATCTCCAACTTATGCACCATCAGATATTCCTTAAGCGGTTAAGCTCTACACTAAGGAACCAAAGCTCTGATACCAATTGTTAAAAGGTGTGTGACAACTAAGAGGGGGGTGAATCAGTTGTCACACAAATTCAAGTTCAAAACTTCAACACTTATCAATTCCACAACCACACTATTTTGTTATTAAGTATGAACATGAAACACAAATATTAGAAAGAAAAATCAACACAATGAACACCAATTTTTTTACGTGGAAAACCCAATGAGGGAAAAACCACAATGAGGATTAACTCACAATATAAAGAGATTATAAAACCGAATATAGAGGCTCACTGTCAAGGGCTCACTACCCAGAAGAGGACTCACTATCCAAATACAAAGGCTCACTGCCTACAAAAAGGACTCACTGTCTAACAGGGAGGATCACTGTCTATAGATACAAAAGAGAACAAAAGATCCACCATAAAAATTAACACACATTCGCAGCCTTGATCAAAAGATTGCAAAAACCTTTAGCTCACCGCCTGCAAGAATATAACTCAATGAAGTATTGTTGCCTCAACTCACTCACACACACTTCTACTCTTATGATATGTGGCTTACTTCATCACTTTGATTCTTTCAAATCTTTTCCATTTGACTTGTATTTATACCATTTTCAATCTTAGAAACTTTCTCCAAGGTCAGCCACGTAAACTTCATTTCATAAAATTTGAATTAGGTCGACAACTCAACATTCCCGCAGTGGAAAGGAATGAGAGTGGACCAAAAAATATTTAACCAAGACCAAAAAAATATTAACTTCTTGGATCAACAACACACTTCCTTAATTAAATTTCAATTCTTCAAATGAAGTGTAAACACCAGATCAGCCAAACCTAATGAAAACACAAATGAACATTGATGTACATGCTTCCAAACAAGAAGATGGCATGCAAACGACACAACACGCTTCATTATGCACGAGAACACGTCTCATATTCCTTTAGATACATCCGCAAAAAGTGCAACAATCTTCAAACACTGAACTTCTTCCATCAATCCATTCAGATTGTGTGAACACGTACAACTCAAAAACATGACTTCTGGATCACCAAACCACACACATCTTTGTAAGAACCAAGAGAACACCACTATATGACATATTCCAGATCCATAAGATTTGAAATAGAATAGCGGAGGACTGCGGAGCAAAAACATTTCTCCTAGTCCACAGAAGACCAACTTTGCCAAAACAGTTCACACACCAATGAACGTAACTTTCACATGCCATCAAAACAAAAGCTTCAACTAAGAACATATAACCACTAGATCACCATTATCAAACCTTCAGATCTACACAAGCATAGGATCAACATAGGAGAAATGCAGAGCACATACTGAAGCACACTCTAAACACATTCATCACTCTGACTTTTCTTCTTTATTAATTTTCTCAAAAGCACTTGGAAACTCATCAAACCAACACATCTACAACACCATAAAGATAACTCCATGTACTCACAACATGTCAGAATCATATCAACTATATATGTACAATTTGAATTGTGTTGACATCAATGACAACATTAATGACAACACCATCAAACTTGCTCATACTTGCAACAATTGTTTGAGTAAAATATGAATACTAATGTGGTACTAAATTTTAGTTTAAATAAATGTACTAATGGGTCAACTTTTCTGATGAAGGTGTTACCTAAGTTAGGTCTTGGAGGTCTTAATATTTTTATAACAATGGAAGAAAGTTATCACAAAGCAAGTGAGGAAGCAAGTCAAGATAACGAAATGGAATAAATGACCAACTTCAAGTAAGTATAGGTGGTAAGTATATACACTTAATATATATATATATATATATTCATTTTTTATAATAAGAATTTGCTAAGGATAAAATTAGTGAAGATTTGACCAATTTTTATCATTCATTTTATTTAATGATGGGTTAGATTGATTTTATGGAATTTATTTTTACCAATTAAATTAGTAAAGTAATTTCAATGGGATTAGTAAAATTATAAGATTATTGATGATACTTAACCCTATGCAAATTTGATATGTGTCTAATAATGTTGTATAGAATAAGTGTCAATGGGGGAGAAGGGAGATACGTCGAAACCCTTTCAAATCACTTCACTTGTTGAAGTTGTTTGTTTTGTTTGATGTTCATGTGATAGTTTTTCTATTTTTAATTTGTCTTTGATATCGGGTGTTATTGTTATTTTGTCTATTTATTTTTCTTGAGAAACCATGTGTTATAAATAAGGGTTCTTTTAATAACTTGTTCAATTGGAGGGTATTCCTATTTTTAAGTTGTCTTTGATATCTGGGCGCTATGGGTATTTTGTCTATTTGTCATTTTTCTTGAGAAACCATGCATTATAAATAAGGGTTCTTTTTATAACTTGTTCAATTGGAGGGTATATTTTCCAATGAGTTAAAAAATATTTTTAAATGTTAAATTTTGTTTATATTTTTGTTTTTTGAAGCCTTAAGGATGTGCCTAAGGGTTAGACACCTTTTGAATCCCATAAATTAGGTCAAACATGAGTTTTGAACCATTTTTATTTCCTATTTTTTTTAAAGTCGGGATTTAAGTTTAGGGTTGGGTTTTATCTTTATTTTATTCATTATTGGGGGGGGTAAGAGGAGATAGGGAAACAAAAATTTAGGTCATTCTTTTGGGCACTAAAAGTGGAAGAGCTTTGGAGAAGGTTTGGGAGGAAGAAGGAGATGGAGAAAATCATCATATGGAATAAGCAATGAAAGAGCTAAGTCCTTTGACCCTCTTGTGCCATGGATGGATGTTGTATCTTCCTTATCTTGTTAACATTTTGGTTGTTATCCTTTTATTGTTTGAAGTACTTGTTGTAATTGGTTGTGAATTTAGTGGAGTTTTGTGAAATGGGTAGTAAGAAAAACTTGTTGATTTTTTCTTGTTGTTGAAAGTTGGGTTGTATTTATTATTGTTTTGTGGATTTTGATGTTTTCTCCCAACTCGAGGGATGGCTAGAGCCTTGTCATGGCTTGATGATGCCATGAAGGTTGGGTGGAAAAATTTCTTCCCCTATTGGCATGTTACACTCTATTCGTCATGGGTGAATGATGGTTTTATAGACATTTAACAGGTTATATTTGAGCAACATTTTTATGGGACTCCAAAGATGAAAATAGTTGTAACTATTCATATTATGATAGAGTAGAACTATGTAGAATGTTTAAGTTAAAATAAGTGGGAACCCTTGTGCTAGTAGTGTTGGAAAGTGAAATAATTTTAGAAATCCTCTCTTTATTTCTTGAGTGTATGTGTGATATCAAATTATGTGATGTGGTGTGCTAAATAATTTATGGCTCAAAATAAACTTATAGGTATTCTAGAATAGAAGCCAAATATATTATTGTTCAAACTTACAGCAAAATAAATTTGTGTTACAATTCAATTGTAAAAGGTTGCACCAAAGAGTCAAATGTTATGACTATTTGGGTGTTAAGAATGGAAGTAAATAAATAAAGTGCAACATATTCATACAAAAAATAAGCTCATGAAGGATTATAAATATGAACAGATTTCAACTTAGTACCATAAATAGATGTGAACTAATTTTGCATATTTACATATTTGTACAGTGGCATATTTAAAATATATATGTATATACAAATCCAATAAAACTTCATAATTATTTATTTAAATATGTGGGCTACAAATATTTAAATATATTATCCAACATTTATACATGAATAAGCCATAAGGAAATCTCATCATTTATTTATATTACCATTTGTTGCGGGTATATATATATGCATTATGCATTCTATTTAATCCATATATGTAGATATTAAAAATATTTAGCTCAGATTTTAAATTTTATATATTTATATATAGAATATACAAAAAATATCATTAAACTAAATTGTAAGAGTTTAGTATACAAAACAAAACATTTAATAAAATGAAATTTAAAATACCATATAATAGAGTTTAAAAAAATAATAATAAAAATAAAAAATAAAATAAAACAAAAAAGTAAAATAAGGGCAATGACCTTGTGATGAAGTTGTGGCCTTGTGTAAGGGCACGACCCATCACAAGCACCACACGCTCCCATCCCCTCAGGGGCATGGCTCACCACAGACAACCACTACTCCTTCAAAAGAAAAAAGAAAAAAGATTTTAAATAAAACAAAAAAAAATTCATGCCACAAATATATATATAATAAATTTACTACCATTTTCAATAGCTGAACCTAAATATTTCTATGAGTATATGCAACAGATTTGAATAGTGTGTAAATATATAAACAACATTAAATTAAATAAATGAATTGTGTGAGATCAATCAAGCATAATAAAGGTTAGCTAGAAGAAAACAAAATTTGTAATATGCCTATTTAAATTGTTTTTTCCTTGCCATTAAATCTCTATGGATATTATTGAAGAACACTACAAACAAACAACAAATAATATTATTCAAGAAAAATTAAGATATCACACAAAAACAAAACAAGAGAAGAAAGAAAGAACAAGAATGAATAAAGATGCATCTTTTACCATCAACATTCACAGAAGATGTAGTTAAAAGGGGAAAAATACTCCAATCTCTTGTTCTCGAACATTCCTCTTTTCAAACCTACAAATAGAATGAGGAGAAAAGGAAAAGAGTAATAATATGTGTATTGTTTTTCTAATGTTTAGGGTTTCTTCTTCTATTCTTAGTATAAGGGTGGATGTTGAACTAAATCCTAGGGATGAGATTTAATGTGTTTTTCCTGGAAAAATCAATATTGATAAAATAATAGTTTAATTAATTAATTCCAATGTAAAGGTATTAAGTCATAACATGAAAATAATTTTGTTTTTTTTTTAATTTTTAAAGGAAAGTTTAGTTTTCCTTTTAAAATAACCATTGTTATAATAATGCAAATGTGATATTTGGCTATTTTATTTTATTGAAAAGAAAAAAAAAAGAAAAAAGATGGAATTTTATAATTAATGGAAATTTATCGAATGCTCAATACTAAAAATAAAGGTTAACAATATTTCTTAGTGGGGTCAAAAACAAATAAAATAATAAGATATAGCATCAACACTAACATAACCATTCAAATATATCTAAAATTATTTATATATATATATATATGAGCATGAAAGGTGGGTGAATTTAAAAAGTGTTATGACTAATACAAAAGAAAATTGAATTCATTATAAGCTTTACATCAATAAAATATTTGAAGGTGATATTAATGATGTGGATATAGGAAGTATAATGTATTTGAGCAATGATTGCACAATATACATATACATTAGGTTGGTAATGATTACTTCAAATGCAAAGTCGACCTAACAATAACAATCCTAAAATTAAAGGACAATAATAATAATAAAGTCACATGTTGAATAATCAAATTAATATTGGTGTTACTTATTTAATGGGATTGTTTCTTTAATGTCAATATTGGAATTAATACCAACCCTATTAATTAATAAATGACATTACTAAATTTAAAATTAACATTAATATTAATGGTGATATCCATATTAGCACGTAATAGAAGGTTATAATAATATTGGTATAATTATCAATGTATATATAGCTTGTGAGCCGATGCTAATAGTAGTCAACTTAGCTCTACTCGAATAGTAGAGTTAATATTAGTGGGTAAACTAGTCCTTGAAATTTCAATGAGATTAATATTAACATTACTATTAATAGAGATGCTTGGTGACCCAGTATTAATATTAATATTAATAATGTTAAGAATAATGATTAATAATAACTATGGAGTGATACTATTACTAAGAAAAGTAATAAGATTATTAACATATTTTATGGATGTTGAGGGGATGGATTTGTAATCTTAATTATAAGGGAGAAATTGATACTAACTGTAGACATGCAAAATTAGCATCATGCATTTAACTAATTCATATTCATCCATTCATCAAATAAATCAAGTTTACTAAATTCAATCTCTAAAGTCCTCCATTTAAATCAAATAAATTCATCTTTAGTACTAACATCATCCTCTTTGATTAAATAAATCAAATCTTTATTTAATCAATTCTTTATCATTTTCCGTCTCCTTTTGATTTAGTTTAATCCTTAAATATAAGTCAAATGGGTCAAATCACCTAATCTTCACTTAAGTTAACCAAATTATGGTTAATGTTAATCTAATGCAAGTCCCATCCTCTAGCTTTTCTCACTTGCACAAATAAATCATTTAATTGATTTATTAAAACTTCCAATTTCCATCAACATGGCATAAAAATGGAATATTCCCCCATTTCAAATCTCCCTCCAAGTGGACTTGTCCCTTCCAACATAGCATTAATTCTCCTCTTACATGTCCCCCACTAGGCATTTAAGACCCCTTCTCCCTCCAACAAGCCAAATTTGAAATTTGAAAAGGCCACCTAATGTCATTTATTGGCACATTCACCAAAACTTGCACGCCCTTGGCCCATTTACATGGTGACAAGTGGCTCCTTCCTATTGGTTGAATCTTTGTCCCACATTCACCCATTTTGCATGTCTCTCCACCATCCTCTCCTACAAATAGAGAACGCATCCTTTGGATTTGATCATCCACACACACAATTTTCATGCAAAGTTACTCTCTTCATATTGAGAGCTAATTTTGTCCATTATCACTTGCATCATTGACTTATCAAGGGTTGGGAAAGGGTCACTTTTCACAACAAAGTGACACCAATCCACTATGGGATAGGTATGCATTGTGCTTCTTTGATATTTCCAACTAGTTCATGTTGTCATTTTGTTTGTGAAGTATGGTGTATTATCTCATAGGAGAATTTGTAGGTTTGCATGAACTAACCCATGTTATGGAGTTTAGAATGTGTGCAAATTTATATGGTGTTCACATATGGCGCTAGAAGGAGGGCTTGGACTATGATTATGAGCTTAACTATTTTACTATGATTATATGAGAATTTAAAATCTTTGTAGTTTGTTTCTAATAAACTTCATAGCTTTGGACGTTCTAACTACATGAAGCTAAAATCATTTCATATTATCTATTAGCTGTTTTGACTTCTATAATTTTAATAGATATTATGAATGCTTTTTCTTCTGGTTGAAATGCTTTGGGATACTCTAACTATTTATTGAGTTGTCTTTGATAGCTAATATGAAATTTTAGCATTAGATTTCAATTCATTTGAAAGTCTTTTAAGCTTTTTCAACAAGTCCATTTTGGGTGTATCCTACAATCATTACACTATCTGAGGTCCCATATCTCTAAAGGAATCTTATCTGATAGATGTCCATACCCTATACCGAAGCTTTCATTTTTTATTTTTTTTGCACAGGAAGAGAGGTCGTGGGCAAAGGATGTGGTGTTCGGCTTTACATATTTAAATTGCATTAGCTTGAAAGCTTTTTTACTGAAGTATGATTTATCTTGAGTAATATGTGGCCTATATATGTATATCAATAATCTTTGTATTGGCATAAAAGTGCAGTATAGTCAGAGTGTTGGCATCGTCTTTTCCATAATATAGCTTCTGGTTTTTATTTCTATTTTACTCTGATATTGGCATGATACACTTTTTCTTTTGGAGTTTCCATCATCCATTAGTCCATGCGGTATGTTATTTCCATCTTGTCGTTTCATATAGAAGTCTTTGTAAGTGCAAGATTGAGATATACATTACATACCATACATTTTTCATCTGTCCTTCTATAACAGGCAGACTACTCTTAATTGATATCACCCATTGTAATGCGTGTATGAAACATGATAGATGTGATAAAGTTTCGCCGCCTGTGCAACCAATCTACCCTTTTCATCAATTAGAGCAATAATAAATCCATTCACAATATTTGACGTGAGAAGACAAAATGAACCAAGTAGATATCTTATGCTACTTTAGGCGCTCAATTTACTTTCAAAATCTTTGCTGGAAAATATCTTTTTGGAACTAAGAATAGATTTTGTATGGCTACACTGGTAATTTCATTTAATATCATCAATGATCTGAGATTTACAAGTTTTCTAGCAAGAAGACTATTTATTGTTGTTGTTGCAATGGGATGACTAACACATCTTCATCGATCTTCGCAACACATTAGATTACATTTTGAGGGATTCTATTAATTGTTTGCATCAGATTTATTTTCTTTTGTTAGTTGAGAATTGATGGCTATACTTGTTGTATTCATTAGACGGGCCCGTGGGTTATGTCATCGGGTCTCTGGCCACTAGCTAAGGTCCCATGAGATGCTAAATTGAAACCATGAGTAACATCTATATCACATAAAGAGTATATCAAAAGGTATAACATCAAAATAAAAGTTGCAGTTGCATCAATGCTCATGTTTTGAACTAGTTAATGTTGAAACGGAAGTGATAACCTTTGAATGGAAAAACATAAGTATGAGGAAAATGAATGCTTCCACCTATTGGATCTGCTTTTCCACTTTACCACCAGTCCTATTTTTCAATGTGTCATAAATCATTTTCATTGCTTCTTTTATTCTGCATGTCATGATGCTGAGAGTGGAGAGGTGCGTATTTTCCAAGGAATGATAAAAGTATGCTATTTTCCTCTTTGGTGATGACTGTGTGAATCGGCTAGTATTATATGTGTATATCTGCATTTTTCCTCTATGCTTCAACATTTCTATTTGATACATATTATAATCATAAAGGATAGAGTGTATGTTGTGCTATCCAATCTACCACCATTTCAAAATTAAATCTGAAGACTTGTAGCTAACTTCTGTGGACAATCATAAATTTGCAAGGATTTGAAAGCTTTCTTTCATAAATACATTAACTTGAAATTTTCTTCTTTAACATTTATGGTTGCTAACTTTACACCTGCCATTTGTAGTTACTTTGAAAAACTCTCCAAATATCATTACTGTGTGGCTTTGTACCTACTAATAGCATTGGCTTGAAAGTTTCTAATAAGTGGATGGTCAACAATGCTAGCGTTTGAATGGGTTTAAATTCTTCACAATATTTGCTAATGTATTTTCCCAATGATATAAGCGATATGAAAATGCATCATTCTTTTTTTAATGGCAATAGGGGGTAAAACGATGGGTAGGTGCAGATATAACATGAATTTAGAATTTAATTACTTTGAGCTTGAGTAACATGATGTGGACATTGCAGATCGATTTACATCATAAAGAGCATATGTAATCACTGATTGTAAGATCAATGGCGATATAAGAGCAAGAGAGTGATGAAAAAGGTGAAGGTTGACATCGAAATCAAGCATTGGAATCGAGCGAAAAACAAAAGCAAGATTGGAGTTGAAGAATTGAGCATCAAAATTGAAATTCACAAAGTGTTTTTAAATGCTCTAAAGGGCTTCCATTTTATGCCTTAGTTTTTTGTTCTAGATCAACTCACATCCTTTTGGGCTCTAAAAAGAACACTTCAATTTCTTGTTATAAAAGGGCTTAAAATGAACTTTAGGACAAACTTACTAGAGTTGGTTTTTGGATTTAACAATTGAACAAGACAAATTTCATATCTCGTTTTGGTGCTTTAAAACGAATCAAAATCATTGCTTTATGGGATTAAAATGAACATTTGCTACTTTGTTTTGTGATTTCTTACTCAAACTAACACCACTAAAAAGACGTATGCGCTTCTCTCACACCTCACGGAAATCTTGAGAATCAAAAGGATTTTTGGTGGTCTTAGGTTGGGATAAAGTAATTACCTCTACATTTCATTTTGGGATTAAAATTGATCAAAACATCTTGCGAGTGTGAGTGGAACATATTGCGTGTGTTCTCCCTTTGTTTCTAAACGAAGGTTGATCAAACTATAGATATTTTTGCTCACTTTTTTTTTATCTTAGAGGGCATGCCTTGTGGGAAAAATTACTCACCCAAGGTAACTACCCAACCGGTAACACTCTAAAGCCAAGAGTATTTCCAGCCGGGATATAAAAATGGGTACTAGAACAAAGGCTAATATCACACGGTTGGTTCTGACGAGAAGGGCAGCAATGGTCTCTTGCCGCATGGGTCAATCTCCATGAATAGAAAGTCTAAATTAAAACCCTTGTTTAGAAAGGCCAAAATCTCTATCTATTTGTTGGTGCAAGAATGGTCATTCTAAATTCGCCCCACACTCTTACTATTTTTACTAGAAATGGAAAGTATGCCACGGGAGTTTCATGGGTACTGATGCTTGGATGCCCAATATAAGTGAGTGTCATGGAGGGGAGCCAGTGAGGTCAAGCATCTAACCATTCGCTAAAAATAAGTGTAGTTGGACTTGTCTAAGTGGGGACTCAAAAAAATAGTCTTTCATATCCATAGGATTGTGCTTGTCCTTGGTTACAAAACACTTTGCTTGTTCAAAAACATTTGGAAACAAACATTTAACATTTTCATCAAAACTTCAAACCCTTTAGGAAGCAAATATCCTTGAACAAAATCACATGCTATTGCTTTCCCTAGGGATTCTCATCCTTAGAGGCTTCCAAGAATTTGGATTTCATCTCAATTTTCTCCTACTAAGGTCAACATTAGGTAACCTTTTCCTTGATTTCCTTGATTTCCACATAATGTACTTTGTGAGATGAAAGAAAATTAGGACATTGGACATCTAGTTTTAAAAACTAATCAAGAGTGTGTTATTGATAAAAAGAAATCATTAAGAAAAGTTAACTCAAATTCAACCCCACACATGTGCTTGGTCTCTTTTGGTCATATGTTTTTCATGCAAACATTGGTCTTTTGGTTTGAACTACTCTTAAGAGAAAAGCATGTTCTTAAATATCTTGGTCTAGTAAACAAGTCCTTCTTAGGTTCATTTAGGATCAAATCAAACACTTCATCCATCCCAAATATCTATCAAAATCCATCCCACAAACAACTTTAGAGCTTTGGAAACATCATTATCTAGACTTGGGTACTTCTTTAAACCAAATCAAAGTCATCTGCTTAGTTAGATGTGTTTGGATAAATCCTTCCTCACACACTTAGTTAAATTATCACTTCTTTGAACAAGTTCATCCTAAATATCACATCCAACATCTTAGGGTTTACAAGTTCATTATCCAAATCAAACCAATCAAAATCAAACCCTAAGTCTAGCATTGATCCAAAGTCCCTAAACATTCGACACCCATATTATTCACCCCTTTCATCCTTCATCTCATCATTGGTCCTAAACACCTTAGAGGTCACTTTTGTAACAAGGTCAAAACACAAGAAGATGTTCATGGAATATAAACTTGATCCATACATCATGAGTAATCCAAGTCGACCAAACTATCCAAGCCTTACAAAACCAATGGATTATCAAAACTCACACTTATATAATCCATACATGGTGTCATTATCTCCCACAAACCTCAATGGTACAACAAATATGAGTATACCTAGTCAAAATTTTGGAACACCTTTCCTGATGGTAGATTTAAATCCAAGTACAAACTTACAAATCTATCAACTAAACAATCAATGCATGAATATTCAAGTAAACAACATCATCCCACTAAATCCATGCATGTCAAGTACACGTTTTCCAAACATGAACATTTCAAATCCACACTTGGAAAACTTTGGTATAGACATGCTTGCAAAACATACAAATGTTGTTCAAAGTCCAAACAAGATGATAATGACTCCATATAGTGATCCAAGTCAAGGTAACACCATGTAAAATTAAAGTTACCTAAATCAAAGAAATGTGATTCCCAACCACAATAATGGTCAATTTCAACCCATAATTCCAAATCTGAACATCATCCCAAATCAGGACATTGTCCATGATCCCATGCAAACACCACAAGTGTACATTCCAAATTTGTTTGAACAAAAACCAAATCAACCATATCAAGGGAGTCAAGATCAAAATCAAGATCAAATTTGGCGAGATCAAATTGCTACACTTACCAAAATAGTTGAGTCATTGATCCAAGAGACATCTTCACTCCAAAATCAATACACTCTTCCTTTGGTTGAGCCATGTCATCAAAGCACCGAGTTGTGTCCACAACCCCATCAAGAACAATATCTCCAATGTTAAGAAGTTAGATATCAAGATCAACCACATCAAAAAATCCAACCCCACATCTCGAAAATCAATCACCACATCTTGAAGATCAGTCATCACATCTCCAAGATCAATCACGACAAGAATCATCTCAACAAACACAAATCTCACAAGGTAAAAAATGAAAATACACACCACTTGGGAGACCAATCGAATCAATCATGCAACAGTTGGTACAAGAAAATCTCATCAAAATCCTCATTTATGCAAACTATCAAGAAACCCTAGTTAAACCACCTTGGTATGACGAGAAGCACCTTTGTGAGTATCACAAAATAAAGGGACACACAACATCAAATTGTGTTCGACTCAAAAATCTCATCCAAGACCTTATTGATCAAAAAATAATAACTATTGGGGACAATGATCAGGATTCAACTACTAACAATGGAATTGACAATCTCTCCACCACAATTGTTGAAAATAATGATCAAGATCTTGAAGATGTTTCTACCTCATCCACCGATCAAATCAACATACATCAATAGTCACTTTTATCATGATAAAAATCCCTCAACAATATCTGACAATGATCTATTTGAAGGAGTGTTAACATTATTTGATCCTCTAATCAATGATCCATCGACCAATGATCATGTTGAAAATGTCTCTACATCACCTAAGGAGTTAGAGGACATGTCTCAAAAAATTATTCTAAAGCATGATCAACATCTCTCACCAAAGTCTAGCAATGGTCCTTTCCAAGACATATTGACATCCTTCGACCTCATGATTTCTGATATTGAAGGAATCTTCAACTCAACACTTGATCAAAATTCACTCAAAGATCAAGAGGATATTAAGCCATTTCCCATGCCTAATGAGGATATCCAAGAACCCTTTGTAAGCAATCCACCCTTTGAAATGGACCCATGTTAAGAACTTGATCCAAAGCATGTCGAAAGCAATTTTGAAATCATTCAAGATCAAGAATTTGTATCTCCAAGCTACTAAAATGGTCTAATGGAAACTCTCCTATCTATACGAGATGTTGCAAATGATGATCACATCCACATAGCACATACTCCTCCATCTACCCATGAGATGCTTTCTTTGGATGGATACATAAATGATCTTCATTCAGAACAAGATTCCTTTACTCCTAACATTACTACACAAAAGGAGCAGGTTATTGATACCTACAGTCAAACTAAGTTGTCAACATCAAGATCAGATATATCCCAAATTCAGACTGAAGAAATCATGTATGAAGATATCCAACATTATCCACTCAATGAGACAGGTTAGATAGAATAGGATATTCCAGAGTCAGCAGAGTAGCAAATTGAAATAACATCATCTACAGTATACATTTATCAAAGAAGGCTTATTGAACAAGACATCTCAAAACAAGTAGAATCAAGGAATAGAGGTTATACTACCACCATACTGGGGGCAACTATGTCTCAAGAAAACTTCAACATAGGGAGCATGAAGAATCCACTCAATGAAATAGGTTAGATAGAACAGGATATTCCAGAGTCAACAGAGCAGCAAATTGAAATTTAACATCATCTATAGTAGACATTTATCAGAGAAGGCTTACTGAACAAGACATCTCAAAACAAGTAGAATCAAGGAATAAAGTTTTTACTACCACCATACTGGGGGAAACTATGTCTCAAGAAAACTTCAACATAGGGAGCACGAAGAATCCTTATGATGAAATCGATGTCAATACTACAACCAGCTACATCGTGAATCTTCATCCACCTATCACCCCATCCATGAATTGGGACCAACATCAAAAGAAATATTTTAATCAAAGCACAAGGAATGTTATCAAAGAAAAAGAAGCAGAGAAGCATAATGGACAAATCAAATACACATGGATACCAAAGAATACAAAGAAATATTATCCCTATCAAACTCCATCAGTCAAAGAAACTATGTGGAAAAATATAAAAGGGAAAAGTATCCATCAAAGATGTCCACAAAATCAAAAGAAAGCATCTCAAGCAACGTACAAAGTATATCAAGCAGTTGGTCCTAATTTCATGCACACTACCATATCCACCCATCATTGCTCATCTTCTTAAGTTTGGAGAGTCAAAGGCTCCAAACTATCAACCAATCCATTTTTTATCCCTAAAAACACTCCATCCACACCTCCACACATGATATCCAATTCTCACATTGACCATGTATTGGCAGCCACCCTTCATCATAAGGATTCAGAAGGCACTCTATTGTGATGTGTGCACAGAGACAGAGTTAACTTTGGTATCAATAAAGTAGATCAAGAATCTCAAAAGTTGCATTCAATTGCATGTATCTTGGCAAAGAAGCTTCTTCAAGCAGGATATCAATGGCACATTATGACAGAAGCATCTACATCAACACCACAAGGTGATTCAACATGAGCTTAAAATCTTTTAGAAAAATACAAAAACAAAAATCAAAAAATATAAAAAATCCAAAAAAATTAGAAAAAGGATTGAAAATAGTAAAGAAAAAAATCATCCTCTAGTGAAAACCACTATGGTGGTGCTTTGTACAGGTACCATGATGAAAACTTGGTAAACAAGCATCATGTGTATAATCGAGCATCTTTGTGCACCATTTCAGGTGAAAGCATCTCATCCCATCCATAATAAATCTAGCATTTCATCCATCTTATCCATAATAAATCCATCCATCCACGAACTATCTATCCAATCCATTTTCATCCATCTGCATACATAGTCCAAGTTATCTTGATCTTGACAAAGTTTGGTGCACAGTTTATGCTTGCTTACGGTAAACATCTTGACATGGGTTATTTTCATTGATCCTATCCTATCCAACGTTATTTGATCCATGAAGCATTATCTAATGGAGCATCCTTTATTCAAACACCTTATCTTATCGCAAGATAATCCTTGGCATCCTTCGCGTGCTTACCATATCCATCCATCCATGACATTCCTTGCATTGCTAGACACTGGGGGTAGATATTTACATCTTGCTTTGTGAATAAGTCTTGATCTATATATTCCAACTTATGTGGTGATCCAAACATTAAAAAAATGTGAAATCAAATTGGTCAAAGCATTTGTGACAAAAATCCAAATCACTAGCCCATAGCATATTTTGACAAGAAGATGTTCTTTATCAAGCTTTATCTTTCATCGAACATCAATCCAAACAATCAATATCAGTCTCATCTAATGTGTGCTTCACCACCACATCAAATCATCCAAAAACCAACTTTTGTTCCAAACCAAGCTTCATCAATCATAATCAATCAAATCCAATCGATCCCTCATCATCTTTGGATATTCATCCCAATCCTTGTGTTGCTTAACACTATCCTTGCATTTTTGTGTATCCTCAACAATGTTATCATCATCAATCCTGATCAATCAAATCCAATCAATCCCTCATCATCTTGGGATGTTCATCTCAATCCTTGTGTTGCTTAACACTATCCTTGCATTGTTGTGCATCCTCGACAATGTTATCATCATCAATCCATCGATCTGATCAATCAACCTTGGCTTGGTTTTCAACAAAATCCCAAAACAGAGCATTGATATCATATCCATATCAAATTGTCAAAATCATGTGAAAATCTAAAAACATCCAAAAAACCAAGAAAATCTAAAAACATCAAAAAATCAAAAAATCAAAAAACCCAAAAACATCAAAACATCAAAAATCCAAAAAATATTCATAAAATCAGAAAATCCAAAACATCCAAAATCATATAAAAAAGAAAACAAAAAAAAACACTCATAAAATCCCAAAACAAGTCAAAAACATGGAATCTGAACTACATCATCTTTGAGCTTACATGTAGGCAAGGCTAATCTTTGATCAACCCCTGAGACACAAAAATCCAAAAACATTCATAAAATCTCAAAAAATCCAAAACATTTGAAAATTTGGAAAATCAAAACATTTGAAAACACAAAATCCAAAAATAGCCTCAAAATATTTCAAAAATTCAAAAACATCCAAATATTTTTAAAAAAAATCCATCCATCCCATTTCGCTTTCACTTGCAATAATCAATCATCCATAATAAATCAATCGTCACCTTCATCCTTTGGCAATACAAATTGAAACAATAAACTTTTAAATACAAAATCAAACTCTTGATCATTCACAAACATGTCAATTCACCTTATATCAATAGCCTTTCAAACAACTTATCAACTTGCCACCATCCACTAACATGTCCTAGGATGCATCCTTCCTACAATGGGCATTATCTATTGGAAAAACACTTTGGATAAACAAAACGGTGTGCCGCCATCCACTAACATGTCCTAGGATGTATCCTTCCTACAAGGGGCATTATCTATTGGCAATCATTTTGGATACTTATCCTAAACAAAACAAATCCCTTTGGTTAGAGGTATGAAGAACATTGACTTGTTTGTGTGCTTGATCTTTTCTTTTTGATTTATCTCATTGTGCTCATTCCAATGACCTCTTGATGATGTCTAATCAAAGCAATTTAGAGAGAAAGGAATGGGGCATCGATCATTATCTTTTTTTCTATTGTGTTTTTTGGACATTCTTGTAATATAACTTGGTGAATACTTGGTTTTTTAGGTGCATTCTAGCAAGGTTTATGTATGTCAAGTGTGAACAAGAATACTCCTATCTGTTTGTAGATTCAAAGTCCATTGCACTAGGTACAACGCCATCCTAGTTCTTTATACCTTGATGCATCGTATCTATGTGTGTTATCAAACATAAGGTAAGTGGCCCTTTTAAAGTCCCAATTCCTGATAAGAAAATCATCCATCTCTCATCATTATCTCTATTAAAGTTGGTTTGTTGAATCCTCTTGTCATCATCTCATTTCTTCATTTCCATGCTAACATCATACAAAAATAGTTAATCATCATCACCAGTTCATCCATCCTATATCCACAAATCATTAGCATACATAAATCTCATAATCATAGCATATAACATCATCCATCTCATCCATATCACATGCATTGCGCGTTATCATTTAATTTGTTTAGGATAATATAGATTGGTTATAATTCTAAGCATCTTAAAACCATCAACATAGTGCATATCATATAAGAAACATTTATCATCTCACATGCATTTTCATCATCATAATATAGATATGTTAGTCTAAGCATCTCATAAACAATACATTTGCATAAAACATCCATTGCATAATCAAATAGGCATCATCACATCATATCATCATTTAAGTTGTCTAGGATGGTATGGATTGGTTATTCTAAGCATCTTAAAACCATCTCATTTGCATCATCATCACAACCGTCCATCTTGAACCTCTTTATCACGAGATCGACCCTCAAATCGAATCTTTTCACTCGATCTATCGAGGGGGAAATGTACCAATGTACTTTCCACTGGGGCATCTGAAAAAAATTAGAATTTTTTTTAATTTTGATCACGGTAAGTTTATTCTTTGAACCAATGCAGCAAGTACATTGCTTCAAAGAGGAGAAAAATGTAGACATGAAAATTTAGCATCATGCATTTAACTAATTCATATTCATCCATTCATCAAATAAATCAAGTTCATTAAATTCAATCTCTAAAGTCCTCCATTTAAATTAAATAAATTCATCTTTAGTACTAACATCATCCTCTTTGATTAAATAAATCTAATCTTTATTTAATCAAGTCTTTATCATTTTCCATCTAATTTTTATTTAGTTTAATCCTTAAATATAAGTCAAATGGGTCAAATCACCTAATCTTCACTTAAGTTAACCAAATCATGGTTAATGTTAATCTAATGCAAGTCCCATCCTCTAGCTTTTCTCACTTGCACAAATAAATCATTTAATTGATTTATTAAAACTTCTAATTTCCATCAACATGGCATAAAAATGGAATATTCCCCCATTTCAAATCTCCCTCTAAGTGGACTTGTCCCTTCCAACATAGCATTAATTCTCCTCTTACATGTCCCCCACTAGGCATTTAAGACCCCTTATTCTCCCTCCAACAAGCCAAATTTGAAATTTGAAAAGGCCACCTAATGTCATTTACTGGCACATTCACCAAAACTTGCACACTCTTGGCCCATTTACATGGTGACAAGTGGCTCCTTCCTATAGGTTGAATCTTTGTCCCACATTCACCCATTTTGCATGTCTCTCCATCATTCTCTCCTATAAATAGAGAATTCATCCTTTGCATTTGATCATCCACACACACAATCTTCATGCAAAGTTACTCTCTTCATATTGAGAGCTAATTTTTTTCATTATCACTTGCATCATAGACTTATCAAGGGTTGGGAAAGGGTCACTTTTCACAACAAAGTGGCACCAATCCACTACGGGATAGGTATGCATTGTGCTTCTTTGATATTTCTAACTAGTTCATTTTTTTCATTTTGTTTGTGAAGTATGGTGTATTATCTCATAAGAGCATTTGTAGGTTTGCATGAACTAACCCATGTTATGGAGTTTAGAATGTGTGCATATTTATATGGTGCTCACACTAACGTTACCATTAATCATAACAATATTGTTGAAAGTAATGATATAGGTCAAAAAAGTATCAATGAGTGAATTAATGCTCCCATTAGTTGGTAATGTTAACAATAAATTTAAATTGAAGAAATAAAATAAGCATTTGGATGTAATTTTCTATTTCAACATAGTGATACCATTACCTAAGATTAAACACTATAACAAAGGAAATTTATTCTCATACTCGGCCCAGGCGCCATACCAACCATGAGGATTACTCGTTCCATCTTGTTGGTTTTATTTATTTATTTTTTTGTGGTAAAATGTGACTAAAAAAGTGGTGTTTTGTGAGTTTTATTTTATTTTTTAAATTGTAGGTTGTGTTCTTGACTCTAGTTTAAATGTGGGTGTGTAGGGTGAAATCTTCTATCTTCAGAAATAGAATCAAGTGGATGGAGGGATAATATCTTGTCATAAGATCAAGGGATCATGTTGGGAGGTGCTCTCAAGCAAGAGAAAAAGTACAAGTGTCATGTGAGGGATTGAGGATAATGTGAGTTTGATTGGCAATGATTGGAAGGTATAGAGGTGTAATTTAAAATTGTATTTTATGGAGAGCAGAGAGATAGCCCCATACAAAGTCAACTCAAAAAGTGACATTTATCTTTAATGAACATAATGAGATGGAGGTGGACACTGGGAATTTATTGGAGAGATAGGGAAGCAAGCATGTGAGGGGAAATGACATGTGGTATTGAAAGAATTTAAAATTGGGGAAAAGGGCTAAGTGGATATTAATGAAATGGGATTTTATTAATTAATCTATGATTGATTAATTAGTGGCTTTTGGGAAGGAAATCCAAATTTTAAATAAATAATTTAACCTTAGTTCTAGAAGAATAAGATAGTGGTGAAAATTAATTAAATTAAATATTTAATTAATTTAGAAGATAGGTGGGATAACTAATTAAATAATTAATATAATATTTAATTAATTTAGGAGGGAAAGTGGGATAATTAATTAAATACTATATTTAATTAATTATGGGATAAAGATAGAGTAATTAATTAAAATTTTATGATTTTAATTAATTTTAGAATATAGTGTCAGAATAGGTGTGTCTACATTTTGCCCCTCTTTGATGCAGCGTTTGAAGTGATGTTGCATAAAAGAAGTTTAAAGCTTACCCCAATAGGGTAGGAGATTATGTTCCCTCAAGAAATTGACCGAAAATTAATGTGTGGGATCTCAACAAAGGTGGGTTTAGAAGAGAAGAGTGTGTGTTAAAGAGAATAATGGAAGCAAATAAGGTGAGAGGTATAGAGATAAGTAGTATTAGATTAAATATTAGGTTATTTTCCTCATGTCTTGGAATAATTAGGGTTTTGAGGCCTAAAAATAGGCCTTGGGGGCCCAAAGGTGTTTCACCTTTGCAATTACAAGAAGAAGAAGAGAGCAAGCAAAGGAGTGATGGTAGTTGTTCCTTGATATTTACATTATTCATAGCAATTACAAGAGTACCAGTGACCAGAGGAGGTAGGCGACCCATTGAGTGATCTAACCTAGGGATTTTGGGGTAGTTAGGGGGTAATAAATGTGGGTTAATTTGGATAGGAAGTGGGGAGAAAAAAAGGCATGATTCTATGAAATCATGCTTGCATGTACAATTGTGATTCTTCCACTACATAGATTTGTTCTTATGCTAGGATAGAGCTTGCATAGAAAAGTGGTGCTTGTGCTTCACCAATCAGTGCTTCTAGGGAATCGTGCAAGCTGCACTCAAAATGGAACTTGCACATGGGGAATAGGTGCCTATAGTGGTGATCACTGCACTTGCACTAAAATGGTGCTTGCATACTGCAAGTATGCACCTCTGGGAAGGATAAGTATGTGCTTGTGCCAAAAATGGTGCCTATGTAGGTTAAGCACATGCTTGCACTAAAAGGTGCTTGTGCAGGGTAGGAACGTGCCTACATTGAAATGATGCTTGTGATAGACAAAAGTTTGCTTATGTAGAAATGCAAGTATGTGTGGGGGTTTTTGGGATTAGAGTGAAAGGGATTTATTTTAATTTTAGGGATAGCTATCATTGGTTCATAGTATGATGCAAGAGCCTCTAGTTACTCTATAGTCATGTTCATCTAGAGGTGACTTCGAGTGATGATCCAATTATAGTATCAAATCATGGAGATCGATGAGGAGTGGTTGAGCTTGATGGGCATATCCCACATGTCCAATATGCCCTAGTTGAGGGCTTTCCAAGTGATGATGACCACCCTAGTAGAGCAGTGGCATAGTGACACTAACATTTTCCACCTTCCTACTAGTGAGACCATTGTGACCCTAGAAGATGTGTGGTAAATTCTGAGACTCTTGATATTGAGGGAGATCATAGATTATGATCACGTGCATGTTAAGGATGTGTTGACATGGGTCTTCATGGCAGACGATCTTCTTGTGAGTGGGATCGAGTTAGACTTGGAGGTAGGTATGAGGAAGTTTCTAGAGCTATCACTATTTATAGTAGCCTTGATGATAGGAGCTATGTTACCTAATTAGCGGTCCTGAGGTTTCGCTATTGGATTGGTAGGAGTGTTAAAAATGATGCTATCAAAGGGCACAATGTTTGTGTGGGGAGCTTGTGTTTTGCTAGAGCTCTTTAGGGAGATGCATCTAGTGGTCTATAGGGATGGATGAATCTTTGGTTGTAGAGTAACTCTAGTACACATTTGAACTTATGAGCATTATGCAATTTTGTATCCAGTGGTGGATAGGGGGGGAGGGATAGGTCTACTACATGTCTTTGCATACATGAAATTTTTGTGACATCGGTGATTAGAGAACCTACCATATTGGACGTGGATGATTGATGATATGGATACCTTTATCTATCATTCATACCATGATTGTGAGGTGCAACAATGGAAATAGGGAGACCCACCTTTGAGGAGATGGAGCACAAGGGATAATTTTCTTATTTCACACTTGTTTCATTTAAGGAAACCCTAGAGATCTCAATCTAGTGATGTAAAGGGGAAAGATATCTTGTAATAGGGTGTACTAGGGTATGATTAGAGACTAAAGACGTGTTCACCACCAAGATAGGGCATGGAAAGACATGTAATATGCAAGATATAATGACAAAACCTAATGATGTGCAAGACTTGAATAGATGATCTAGAAATGAATGCAAAACATAACAATAAACTAGAAAACTACAAAGGTGAACCTGGAAACTTGTAGCAGCTTGAATAGAGACCTTAAATGCTAAAACATATTGAATTTAATGCACATTGGGACTCATATGTCATGTTGGATGATTTAGTCCTAGATTAGGGTTTCTAGGTAGGAATAGAAATCTAGAAATGACAAGTCTAGAACTCTTGAAATTTGGCTATACTGGGACTCATATTCCAGAAGTTGTGTATCAGTCTTGCTTAGCTTTTTTAGAGGATCAAGATCTGAATCTGCTCTTCAATATTTTCTCTATCTTCTCAACTTGATTTCTAAATCTAAAATGTTGAATTATGTTATGTAGATGCCTTTTAGTGATCTTTTAAACAAGGTGACAACTTTGACAACTTTGCAAACTTGACCAATTCTCTCTAATCTTGCTCTTCAATCTGTCTTCAACCTAAATCTACAAGTCACACACTAAAGAGAGGTAAAAATGTTAATTTGTTAGTAGAAAGGGGTTTTCCTTGGTCAAACCCCATTTTCGTAATCAAACCTTGTAATGGAATCAAATGGAAAGGATGAATGATGAATGAACAAAATGATATGTTGCAACTCAACAAACCCTAGGAATAAAGTGTTACAAACATGTATGAGATGGCTCCAATGGATGTAGATCTTGACTCTTGCTTGAATGTTGTAAATCTTGACTTGAGTGCTTTCTTGAATCATGAAAGCCTACATCACAAATGTTAGCTCAAAAAACAAGTATGATGCATGATGACTTTGACATGATGCTTGATACTTGAATAATGCTCCAATATGCTTGATAATAAACTTGTGAAGGCTCTTGAATGCTCTTGTTAACTCTTGTATGATCTTGTGAACTCCAATTTGCTATAAGGAATGCTCTCATGAAAGTCTTAGGTGAAAATGAGTGAAATAACCTTGTATTTATACTTGTTTATGCCAAATTCCTTGAAATTACAACACTACAAGCCGACATCAAATCTAGGAGAATAAAATCCCAACAAGAATTTGAACTTAATTTAGGTTTAATCCACATGGGAATCATATGCCAGAAGTGGTGTATGAGTCCCATTAGACTAAGCTTTGGGACACATTTTTCAAGAAATGCTTAGATTGATGTGAAATCCAGATTGGGGCCCCAAAACTTAGGTGGGACCCATATGCCCAAGGTGGTGTATGAGTCCTAGATCACTAAATTTTGGCCATATAATCCAAAAACACATGAATCATGATTAGATGTTGGTTTATGTCAGGATTATCCTTGGAAAGATACATTATTTAAGGCTTGTGGATGCAAAATAAGGCCAATTAAAGAATAAAGAAGCCTAATTTATTAATAAAACCCTAGGTTAGTGTGAAAGCATAAAGGTGCACTTATAACATCCTAGGTAAGGCACAACTAGGTCCATTTAGGTTACAAGGGCCCAAGACCTAATGTGAATGTGTTAAACAGATTACAACACTAAATCAAGGCATCATTAAGCTTAATTTAACAAGAGGGCCCAAAAAAATGTGAAAATGTAAGGGGATACATTTTTTTTTATTACATTTAGCCCCCACTTTAGTGAGAGGAGTAACTTTCTTTAAATTCACGCTAAAGTAGAAATACTCATAGAATAGGAAGAATGACACAAAGAGAGCGAAAAAAAAAAAGAAAAACTCTTTCGGGTCAACATAGAAGAGACCTAAATGTCTTGATGCCTTGCATCATCCCCAAAAGGAAAACACAAGACAAATGAAAAGATAAGGGAAAATATGTTGGGTCAACATGGAAGAGACCTAAATTTCTCAATGCCTTGTGTCATCCTCAAAAGGAAAACACAAGATAAATGACAAGTATTGCGACATAAAGAAGAATGTAGGTACAAATAGAGGAATTCCACAAAGAGAGAGAGAGAGAGATAAAAAAAAACATCACAAGGGATCACATTACGCACATGCAATCACACATATAACATACAAATAAAACAAAGGAAAGAATAGTAAGGCACATGTGAGTCAACCTATTAGCAGGTCATCCACATCCCAAAATGTAACAATGGAAATAGGGTGCCCCACCTTTGAGGAGATGGAGCACAAGGGATAGGGTTCCTATTTCACACTTGTTTCATTCAAGGAAACCCTAGAGATCTCAATCTAGTGATGTAAAGGGGAAAGACATCTTGCAATAGGGTGTCCTAGGGTATGATTAGAGACTAAAGAGGGGTTCACCACCAAGCTAGGGCTTGTAAAGACATGTAATATGCAAGATCTAATCACAAAACCTAATGATGTGCAAGACTTGAATAGATGAACTAGAAATGAATGCAAAACATAACAACAAATTGGAAAAGTATAGAGGTGCACCTACAAACCTGTAGCAGCTTGAATGGAGACCTAAAATGCTAAAAATACTAAATTTAATGCACACTAGGACTCATATGCCAAGTTGGGTGATTTAGTCCCAAATTAGGGTTTTTGGGTAGGAACAAAAATCTGGCAGTGACAGGTTTGGAACACTTGAAATCTTGAAATTTGGATGTACTGGGACTCATATGCCAGAAGTGGTGTATCAGTTGTGCTTAGATTTTTTAGAGGATCAAGATCTAAATCTTCTCTTCAATCTCTACTTTGTCTTCTCAACTTGATTTCCGGATCTAAAATGTTGAATTCTATACTGTAGATGCCTTTTAGTGATCTTGTAAACAAGGTGACAACTTTGACAACTTTGCAAACTTGAAAAATTCTCTCCAATCTTTCTCTTCAATGTGTCTTCAACCTAAATCTGCAAGTCACACACTAAAGAGAAGGGAAAATGTTGATTTGTTAGTAGAAATGGGTTTTCCTTGGTCAAACCCCATTTTGGTAATCAAACCTTGTAATGCAATCAAATGGAAAGGAGTAATGATGAATGAACAAAATGATATGTTGAAACTCACCAAAACCCAGGAATAAATTGTTGCAAACATGTATGAGATGGCTTCAATGGATTTAGATATTGACTTGAATGCTTGCTTGAATCATGACACCCTACATCACAAATGTTAGCTCAAAAAAAACATGATGCTTGATACTTGAATATTGCTCCAAGATGCTTGATAATAAAATCTTGAAGGCTCTTTAATGCTCTTGTAAACTCTTGTATGCTCTTGTGAACTCCAATTTCCTATAAGGAATTATCTCATGAAATTCTTAGGCAAAAATGAGTGAAATAACCTTGTATTTATACTTTTTTATGCCAAATTCCTTGAAATTACAAGACTAGAAGCTGACATTAGATCTAGGAGAATAAAATCCCACCAATAATTTGAATTTAATTAAGGTTTAAGCCACATGGGACTCATATGCCAAAAGTGGCGTATGAGTCCCATTAGGCTAATCTTTGGGACACATTTTTCAAGAAATTCTTAGATCGATGTGAAATCTAGATCAGGGTCCCAAAACTTAGGTGGAACCCATACACCATACAATCCAAACACACATGAATCATGATTGGATGTTGTTTATGTTAGGATTATCCTCAAAAAGATACATTAATTAAGGCTCGTGGATGCAAAATAAGGCCAATTAAAGCATAAAGAATCCCAATTTATTAATAAAATCGTAGGTTAGTGTGAAAGCATAAAGGTACACTTTACAACATCCTAGGTAAGGCACAACTAGGTCCATTTAGGTTACACAGGCCTAAAACCTAATTTGAATGTGTTAAACACATTACAACACCAAATCAAGGCATCATTTAGCTTAATTTAACAAGGGGGGCCCAAAAAATTGTGAAAATGTAAAGGGATACATTTTTTGTCATTACATGAGGTATAAGAGGAGGATGCATACATTCCCTATGTTCAAAGGACCCACTATCTAGTTGGTCATGCACCTACTATCATTGAGCAGTATTTTCTAGTGCAAGTTATGAGGCAGTTTGGTCTACAATAGACTTTGTTGATGCAGGAGGTAGTGTTCACATGCGTAATGTGGGACTAGGGGATTTTGGGTAGATACATTGAGCCCTACATAGACAATAAATATTGGTTGGATACTCTAGTGGTACCTTGGGACCCATAGGGGGATGTGATAGATGTAGGTACCACAATAGAGTATGATGCATGGTGGGTACAATGGAGGTTGGTATGATTGGCAATCCTACATGATCAACTTTCTTTAGTTGAGGAGGATTCAAATGATGATGATGATGAGGAGGAGGAGGACGAGGATAGAGATGATGGGGATGATGGGGGTCAACAAGTTTGATAGAGTAAATACATAGTGTCATACTTGATCTAAATGACACGGAAGATACAGTACAACCGTACGTTGTATGAATGGGCAGTATTGATAGAGTAGAGAGAGGCTAGTTTTACAACCAATAGTCGATCTCATAGATTCACATCAACCAAGTTAGGACTGACAGTGTGTAAGAGGCCACCTCCTCCTCATGGTCCACCACTATGGGTGAATTTTTTTATTATGGATTGTAGTGCCATAAAATTGCACCCCGTGGAAATTTCACACTTATGCATTTAGGCCCACCTCATTTATGGTAAAAACCTATAAGTTGTAATTTCATAATTTTGACTTAAAATGCAACAACGATGAAGCAAGTGCTGATATCTTGAATATCTAACTTTTATAAAATTTTGGTAGGGTCCACTTTTGTGACACGTAGACGTCTCTATGGCATGCTAGCATCCTTCAACTTTCCAAGATTCAAATGTGAATATTCTGCATTCCTTTCCCATGGCATACATCATAGTGGCAAAGATGCGTGTGTAACAACTCCTCCCACCCATGCAACCTCAAAAAAATATATTTTCACTCTCATTTTCATAAATTCTTGATCTCTCTCTTACTCTCTCATGCCCTCACTCTCACAGTGAAGCTTTATCGAAATACTCTCTCAAACAACAGTCAAGGCTTCGCTTGCATGCAAATCCATCATGTTTATCTATCACACGTCTTTCATATTCATGATAGGGGTTCTCCTCCTTTATGGGGTTTATTTCTATCACACATCTTTTTCTTTATGCATTTTTATCTATCTTGATCCTATTTGGTTTTCCATGGAGGTGGAAACGCCAAAATGGGGGTTTAACTAAGGAAAGCCACAAAACAACCCCCAACATTTTTCTAGTTTTTTTTGTGTGCACATGAATAGGTTTAGCAAGATGGATATTTTGGATTGTAGGATCTTACTATTTGTTTTATTAGAGATGAAAATGTGAGGTGCGTATTTCCTCATGGTGCACTATCATTCGTAGCTGAGAGCTAATCCTCTAGAGGTTATAACCTATAGTTTATGTGCTTTATATTTTTGTATATTAAATATTTAAATTCTATTATTTTCTCCTGTAATTAAGTAATTTTAGCATTCTTCCTTAAAGTTAAACATTAGTGTGAACTTGGTTAAATTATGCCAGCATTATTTTATTATTTATCGCATCACCTGAGCTTTTATCTTTGAGGTAATTAAGGGATAATTGCTCCTTAAGACCCCACCATCTTGAGGGTAGTGAATCCCCTCCTTTAAATTTTGTTGAACCTAACATGAAGGAAATCATGTTGGATCTTTTTCTTCAAAATTTTAATACATTTTTTATAATTCCTTTTCTAAATAGGATTTTGATATGTGGGATGATTCCCTAGATGATTTCTTAGAGGAATCTCCTACTCAAAACTATGTTAAAAAAATTTCTCCATTTAAATCTTCTCCTTCACAAGTTGAAGAGTCTATAAATATAGTCATAATCTTTGCTTCCCCTCAAAGGCCTAAGAGACCAATCATTTATGTGACTTCATCCAGCCCATCTCCTAAAATAATTTATTTTATTCATGGGGTTCCTATCAAAAGTGGCGTGCCAAACTTTACATGAGATACATTAAATTAAAGGATCCCTCTTATAGAGTGGTAGCAGCCTGCCTACCTATAACATTAGAGGGAATAAAAAAAAAATTAATCAACCTACTTTTTTACCACCTTCTCAATCAAGTCTTCCTCAAGCACCTAGACCTACAAATAACCAATTAGGTGAGTATGATCTTGTCAAGCAACTTCGTGTTACTCACGCAAAAATATCACTTTGAAATTTGCTTTAGATTACTTTTGTTTATCAAGGTATCTTTAGGAAGCCTTGCAAAAGATCCTTTTACCTTTCTTTTGCTAGGCTGATGAATGTTAATGTGTTCATAGATCATATTCAGCTATATTTTACAAATATTGCATTCCATCCACATGAGCTCCCACCTTGGGAAGTACAAAATCAAGAAGATCCTTTAATGATAATATTTAATATTAATAATATTAGTATTATATGTGTTCTTGTTGATACCGGTTCTATACTAAACATATGTAGCATTGATTTGTTGCCTAAAATTAAAGTCGGTTCAACTTCCCTTGCAATATCTTCCTTGTACATTCATGGGTTTGATAATATTGATTGACAAGCCTTAGGCATGATAATCTTTCCTTTAGGGTTGGGACCCATTACCATACCCACCCTTGTATATGTTATGTTAGGACCATTACCATATAATATTCTCTTGGGAATACCATGGATTTATGCTTTGGGAGCAGTTCTTTCTACTTTACATCATTTTGTGCAGTTTATTTCTAACAATTAGGTGATCACAATCAAGGTTGACCTATGAAATCACAATACTATGTCTCACTTTTTTCCCAAGATGGACATTTACATCAATATTTTTAACTGAATCTTCATCTTCTGAGACCTATAATAACTAAACTGTTAAAAATTTGAAGATGATATGAACTAGTGATTTGTGGAATTTTTTGTGTAGATTCTATATATATATATATTTAAAAAATTGAAATAAATCATGAATCTTTCAACATCTCCTTTACTAACTAGTTTCAAAAAGATAAAAAACATTTTCAAAAAGTAACGTTTGTGTCATACAACATAATTTTTTTCTATAAAGGATAAAATTCTAATTTTTGAAATATAGATTTTGAACATCAATATCTAGGGAAATTATATTTTTCATAAATTTTTGCTACATATATATTTTTTAATTAATTTTCAAAGTCACTGTAAATATAATTTGGACATGTGTGTGTGTCGTACAACCTAACTTGTTTTGTATATATCAAAATCCATTTTTTTTTCCTTTTTAGTGAAACTAGGACATCAATACCTAGTGAAAGGGTATTTTTTGAATTTTTTTTACAATTTGGTATAGTATTTTTCCATCTCTATAGAATGAAGAGCTTGATGTTCAAAGAAAAACCTATGTTCAATAAAAATTAAAAAATAAATACAAGATAAAATGAAAACCTATAAAAAATATGCTTGTTGGAAAGCTCATTTCGAGGGCTACAATTTTACAAAAGATCATTTATATAAATGACATTATTTAATCCCTCAAAAGGTAAAGTAAAAGTGTTTTTTTCAAGAATTTTGATAGGTGTGAAGGAGACTCCATTGTGGGTATGATTTAATACTAGAGGGATTCTATCCAAGGGGTTATTATTTATCCCTCTTTAATTAAAACCCTTTAGATGGAACCTCTCAAGGCTAAAATCATTAGTTTTTTCTAAAAAAAGTGATTTTAGGAAAAAAATAAGCATGTCCTAAAAGTGAGACATACTATTGTGGCAGCACCCCTTGATGTTGTACACTTATGTGAGATGGCAACTACTAGTCAAAATTTGGTTGCACCTACTCTTAAAAAAATTATCCCTTCATTATCTTCTAATGCATTGACATCTACTCTAGAGATACTCTTGAGGCAGATGTCCCTAAAGAAGATCCTCTTGAAGAAAAAGGTCTTAAGCCCACTTCTTCCACTTCTCTTGAATCAAATGCATTTCTTGGTGATGATTGGCGATCTTTGAACTTTACCGAATTATATCTTAGGGAGTACAAAGTAGATCCACTCTACCTGGATATCCCGAAGATCTTGTTCTCTCCTGCTAAGAAGGGTGATAATTATAGCATGGA
Organism: Sequoia sempervirens; assembly: GCA_007258455.2. Lineage (NCBI taxonomy): Eukaryota > Viridiplantae > Streptophyta > Pinopsida > Cupressales > Cupressaceae > Sequoia > Sequoia sempervirens. The sequence goes on along the minus strand of VDFB02353493.1, from coordinate 17,361,106 downwards.
TTCTACACTCTTTACACTAATCCTCCTTCTCCCCAAGAAATGCAATCATGTTATAGACTAGGATTCAATATATTTTCTAAACTTGGTTACAGAGGTAAAGGTTGTGGACATAATGAATGTAAGGTATTAAAGTCTCATTAGAGGCCAATCCATATCACTCTAAATCTGGACTTGGATACTTCCCCACAACCTCTAAGGTAAAGCCATGGATGAATGTCAACATGGTTTCCACCTGTTAGTTTTAGGATCATAAATGTAAGCAATAAAAAAATGCAACACAGTGAACAATGAACACAACAAGATACCCTGGGAAAACCCTCCTTTTTGAGGGAGAAAAACCTAGCAACAATTATATCTCTTATATTATAAATAGAAGAGCAGAAATTTGCTTACAACTAGGCCCAAGCACAAGGTCGATCTAAAGAAATAAAACACAACACCTCTTCTAGATGTGAATGAAAAAATAGTATAGTGTCTCCTTTATTTTGGATCTCCTTGAAGCAATAATCTGATCTATTGTAAATATGAGAACTCTTCTAGAAGTGTGAACTTGCCTTGAATTAAATTGAATAATAAAATGAATGATGGTTTCCTTGTATATATACAAAATAAGATGTCTCTTCATGTAAAGTCAACCTCTTTCCCAAATGAGATGACTTTTTATTCTTAATCGGCCTCATTAAAATAAATAATAAATATATTGCAAGTCACACTTGCCTCATTTAAGATTAGAATTTATTTATCATTTAATTTTCCTTTGAAATTGAGGGAGAAAGAGAACTCCCACAGCTACAGCATCAACACTCCCTCTTAGCTAGGGAGATATCTTTATCGATATCCATGTCATGGATTCTCTCAACATGACACCCACAATGGCTACACCCATTTGTCAAAAATATTTCATCACGAAGTCACTCAACATGATTTCATCATGGAGCCACTCAACATGACGTCCACCATGGCTACTCCCATGTGTGGAAAGGAGCATGTGCACAAGTTCTCATCACAGAGTCACTCAATGTGATGTCATCATGGAGTCTCTCAACATGACGTCCACCATGGCTACTCCCATGTGTGGATAAACACAAGTACAAAAGATTCATCATGGAGTCTCTCAATGTGATGTTGTCATGGAGTCTCTCAACATGACATCCACCATGGCCACTCCCAAAGGGTGGAAAGAATCACATCTTTGTCTCAAAGATGGACAAGGGCTTTCACCTCATACTTCTTCGTCATAGAGAAATATACATTAACAAGGGCTTTCACCTCATACTTCTCTGTCACAGATAAATATACACTAACAAGGGCTTTCATCTCATACTTCTCCATCATAGAGAAATATACACTAACAAGAGCTTTCACCTCATACTTCTCCCTCATAGAGAAATATACATTAAAACAAGTCTTTGTGATGATGTGACTCCCTCTGAAGTTGATATCAACCTCTTGACCTCCTCATCCAAGGTTTCCTCTAATGGTATGTTAGACTCCGTCTGAATGTTATTTCCTCCTCTTTGAAGAAATTGATTGGCTTTAGAAAAAGAAACCTTCTGAATTGACTTTAGAACTTGGCTCCTTCTGAGATGTCCCTATGTCAATTTTCGCAAAAGAAACAAGTTGAGTAGACCTGAATTTGAAATCTCAAGCAAAGTGATCATACTTGTCACACTTGTAACATTGAATGTGAGAGAAATCCTTCTTTTTGGTTCTGGGGCAGAATATGGTTCTCTGTCTCTATTCCTCTTTCTTCCTTTGCCTCTTTCTCTAGAAGTATGTGTAGCAAGAACTTGATTTTCTACATCATAATGGTTCTACCCAATTCCTCTTGCTTCCAACCTTGACTCTTCTTGAATACAATCAACTCAAAGACAATCAAACTTGGGTGACTTAGATCTCCCATTGATGATTTAAATAAAGGGTTCCCAAGTTTGAGGAAGTCCATTAAGTGTCATCATAACAAGATCTTTGTCTACAATTACATCCCCAATAGTGCTCAACTAATTTCTCAAATCAGCAATCTTCATAAAGAATGAGATGACTAAATCATCTTTATCCATTTTTACATGGTAAATTTGTTGTCTCAAAGCAAGGGCTCTGTTGGTGTTGTTGATCTCATACAATACTTTTAGAGTATCATTTAAAACATTTCTTTATTTGTCTTCAACTTAGAGATGATCGGTACTAGGTGATCCATCACAGAATCTATAATGATCTTTCTAGCCTTCGTGCCATTTTTCTTCCACTGGATTTTATCAGTATCATCAGAAGGCTCATGCATATTAGTTTCCAAAAAATAAAGAAGATCATTCTCCTCTAATACAATAAGTACCCTATGTTTCCAAGAGTTGAAGTTTGTGGCTCCATCAAGTTTCTCTTCTACCTTGACACCGATCACCATCTTCTTTTTCCACACAAAATTCACTTTCAAAGATCTGCCCTAAGGTCTGAAATAATTGACTTAAAACTGCTTAAAAAATTTGGTTAGATCTTTTCTTAGACCCACTCTGATACCATGTTAGTTTTAGGATCAGAAATGTAAGCAATAAAAAAATGCAACACAGTGAACATTGAACACAACAAGACACCCTGGGAAAACCCTCCTTGAGGGAGAAAACCCAACAACAATTATATCTCTTATATTATAAATAGAAGAGTATAAATCTACTTACAACTAGGCCCAAGCACAAGGCTGATCTGAAGAAATTAAACACAACACCTCTCCTAGATGCAAATGAACAAATAGTATAATGTCTCCTTTATTTTGGATCTCCTCGAAGTAATAATATGATCTACTGCAAATATGTAAACTCTTCTAGAAGTGTGAACTTGTCTTCAATTAAATCAAATAATAAAACGAATGATGGTTGTCTTGTATATATACAAAATAAGATGTCTCTTCATGTAAATTCAGCCTCTTTCCCAAATGAGATTACTTTTTATTCTTAGTCGGCCTCATTAAAATAAATAATATATATTGCAAGTCACACTTGCCTCATTTAAGATTAGAATTTATTTATCATTTAATTTTCCTTTGAAATTGAGGGAGAAAGAGAACTCCCGCAACTACAGCATCAACACCACCAAATCTCATCCTCTTAAATTTGTTCATCTTGAATACATTGAAATCAAGGTTGTCTCTAAAGAAGTCCCTCTAGATGTTTTCTCTTTGGATGAAGCTCTGGAAGAATTCTTAGGTGTCTATTCTAACCTACCTTCCTATCATCATAAATGATGATTCCCATATTAATTAATGCTATGATATTTCCACAATCCATAATACTTTCAATTTTTTTTAGATTTTGATTAAATGTTTGTATTTTTTGAATCAACATTTGAAATGACACTCTATGATCCATAATCGGGAATAGAGAGCATAAGGAGATGAATGACAAGCATATTTTGGAGTGTCAATTATGAGTTTTGATATGAAGGCTCCTATGATAACTAAAGTTAACCCTATTTGACCTTTGAATGTAATATACCTGTAGACATGCAAAACTAACATTATGCATTTGATCAAAATCACACTCATCCATTTATCAGGGTAAATTCATCAACTCAAATCAAATAAATCAAACTTGATCCTATCATCATCTCTTTGATTAAATAAATCAATCATTTATTTAATTAAATCTCAGATCATCATTCATCTCCCTTTGATTTGATTTAAATCCCTAAATCAAGTCAAAGTAGTCAAATCTGCTTAATCATGATCCTAGCTAATTAATCTAATCCTAATCTAATGTTAATCCCATCCCACTTGCATTATCTAGATCTAGCCACTTGCACAATAAATCAATTTTATTGATTTATTAAAACCTCATTTTCTTTCAACATGACAAGTCAAACAAGGCATTTATTGCTCTTCTTTCTTGTCCCCCTCTAATTATTGCAAATTTGAATTCAAATTTTCCCCCTCTTGGGCACTCTTCCCAAATCTTGCACATACATCAACTAATCACATGATGACAAGTGTCCTCAACTCATTGGCTTGTTTTTGATCCCACATTGGTCTCTCTTCAACACTTAGCATTTTGAAAATCTTTAAATACAAGCCTCATCCTCAAGCAAATCCTTCACAATTTTAAGCAAGGTTACTCTCTTCATTTGAGATTTGATCTTGTTCATCATCACTTCCCCATCTCCATTTGCATTTTTATCATTTAAGCTTTGGTCAAGGATTGGGAAAGGGTCACTAGCACATGTGACACCAATCCAACATGGAATAAGTGTTTATCTTGCTTTTAAAATGTCTTTTTGATGCTGTTTTTGTTACTTGTGGCATTTCTTTAGCATAGATATTCTATTTCATGGAGGTATTTGCAAATTTGTGTGTTTAGACTAACATTTCTAATGAGTATTTGAAGTGGTCTTACATTGCAGATTTTGGGTACTTCAATACCATGCAAATTAATAATTTTTACAAACCTTTTTCATGAAATGGTGTATGCCTAAATGATAAATGCAAATAAACTATGATTACACTCAAGTATAGGATGGTATGCTTTAAATTTTAGAAGGTATATAATACAAATCAGTTGTGTTCACCAAAAAAATTCATTGGAAAATGTGATCCTAGATCCAATGTCTAGATCACTAGGATCAAGCCCTTTCCATTAAACATTAGAATCAAGATCGACAAGGGTAGGAGATTGACTTGCAACCTAAAAGGTGATTCAATCAACCTTGTATATGATTCTTTAATGGCATTAGATATTGGATTTTTATGTGATGCAATGATGTAACTATGCAAACTCTAAAAATAAATGTTTTAGATATGAATTATGACCACCTGAAAACACATAAATGAATTTCAGCTCTATAAAAGTAGAAGGTAGACACTGATGCACCTAGGGTTTAAATATGATCCAAGTTTGGGTGGTCTAGGGTGTAAGGATGCCCTCTAATAAGGACCTAGATCTAAAAACTTCTTTCACAGGCTTGAGGTCCCTAGTTTGTATCTTCTTCCTTCCAAGTCTGGATCTCGAATTTTTATTTGTTTCTGAGATAATGCAAATTCTATGACTTGTCAATTTGTAAGGTTTTTAAACATGAATAAGAAAATTTTCTTCAATCTCCCTCCAATCCACTATAGATTTATAACCTACACGCATAAAAGGAGGGAAAGGGTTATTCCATATAGGATCTTACCTCAATCAAACCCTGTGTTGGTATTTCTATTTCCACAATGGAAAATTTGATGATAAAAGAGAGTATATTCATTTGAGGGATAAGGGCTAAATAATAACAAGTAATGAACTGATAATTTTTTGAAACTCACCACTCAAATCTATTCTCCTTAATAGACTGAAGTCATGCTCATCACCTTCAAGGATCAATTGCAACTTGACTTGACTTTATTTTAAGATGTACAAGTGTTAGTACTCAAAAATGAAATTCATGCAAAAACATTAACAAACTCACATAAATCTTAACATGATGCTTGAATAATGAAATGGTGCAATAATTCTAAAAATTCTCCTCTTGATTGCTTTAAAAACACTTGATTTTCTCAATTATGCTTCTCCATTTTTTTCTCCTTTTCCTTATTATTAAAATGGTGAAAAAAATGTATTTAAATGCAATTCTTCTAACTTCCCAAAAATCAAGTATTAATGGCCGACAATTAAAATTGGAACCCATAACCAAGCCTAGAGTATACAAGTGAAAAAGTGAATCTATTGAGGATACGAGGCCTCAAACTAGAAAGGCCAACATGGTTTAACCTAGCATAATTTATCAACCTCCTCCATCTCAAATGGATTCTCTTCCAACTCCTACCACTTTAGCTTTTATCCCTTCACCTCCCCCTACCATTTCTATATCTTCCTCTATATCCACTATTCCAACTATTTTTTCTACTTCTCCTTCTTCCATAGATATCTATACATCATTACTCCTCCCATTGTACCTATAACCATTGATTCATATCCTATTCTATCACTTATCTCCCAAAATTCATCTCCTTCCATGTCACTTCCTCAATTTACCATGTCCAACATTGCATCCACCATCTCATTTGTTTATTTCCCTTACACTTCTCTTGACCTTCCATAGACCTTCATCGCCCACTTCTCCCATGCCCAAAGAGGTTACTACTAAAAATTTGTTTGAGGTCAACAAAGCACTACTGAGTTAAATTGTTGAAGATTGAAAGAACCATGAAAGACAGAGATTTTGAATAAGCACAATGGAGATAGAATGCATAAACTCAACCTCATAGTATTAGATAGTCAAGGGTCTCCTTATAAAGGAGAAATATCCAAGAATGAGAAATATCTTAGTATGAGGAAAATATCTAAAAAATATCTAGCAAATATCTAGCAAGGAAAAATATTAGGAGATATTTAACCTGCACAATAAATGTCATGCCTAAGTAGGCTTAGGTCAACATGTGGATAACATGCATTAAATGTAAACACTAACACCCCCCCCCCTAAGCATAACTTAGGTGGGCATGGATAAAATGGGTCCCGACTACTAGCCATGTTAGGTAACCATGCACAAAGTAATCTCTCATGAAGTGGAGAAAAGTAGAAAACCTTGTGGGAAAAAACTACCCTCCAAAAGAGAGAAAAGTTGCATGAAAATTATACACATGAAGAAGTAATACTTCTTTCACTTAAGTACAATATATGATTTCCTCCATAAGAGAGAAAATAATAGAAGGTCTATGAGACCCCCATAATACATGTCCTGCTACATTAAATTTGGATAGCGAACAGAGGATGCAGATGTAGTTCCAAGAACGCTTCACAATGTTCCTTCCCTTGGGAAGAAATGAAACCAACTGAAGATGCAAGACATCTTCCCATGTGAAAAGATGTATGTATGATCTTAAATAGAGTTGATGCTCATCCAAGAATGATAATGAAGGTTCCCATGATGTCTTTGAAGTGTGCTCATGTGTTCCCATGTCGATGTCGAAGGATGTCATAATCAAATCACGTGCACGCCTAATAGATGAAGATGATGAAAATCCAAAACCATGTGAAGATAGATGTAGAGCATGAATATCCAAAGAGACCAATGGTGATGCAACTTCATCAAAATTATCGTCAACTAAAAGATTGATGTCCTCAATGTGTGCTTCCAAGTCATCAATGTGAGACTCTACAAATAGACAAGAAATGTCAAGTAGGATTGTGTCTCAATCAGCAATGCTAGGAAGACTAATGTGATCCAACTAAAAAGAAGTACTCAAGGCTTTCAAAGAAGCAACTGTGAAAACTAATGAAGCAATAGTTGGAGGTGGAATGATGACTTCCACTATGTCAACATGACATTCTTCATGATGTGGGATATCATTTGTGATCATTGCAAGATCATGTGGGAATGGAGAAGCATTTGAGTCTCCATACATCTCCCAAAGTTTGATCCATAAAGCATGTGGACCCACAATATCCATGATGACAATCAAAGTGTCATGTGGTATATGTAAGCTGATTAATCCAACAATATGATCATTTTTATTGACCCATTTCTCCTTCTGAAATTGATTAGTAGGTTCAGGGATAATTCCATACAAATGGGACAAAAGATTGTGATACCTAAGATGTTTTAGGATGCCTTCACACCAAGACTTATAGTTTCCCTTGTTTAGCTTGATTACAGAAGAATGATTTTTATATCCCATGATTACAAGTAGGTCAAGTCCTTAAAATAATAGAAAATCACACAAAAGAACCCCTCTGATTAAATGCCCCCCCTTTTTTAATATTTTTTATTTTTCCCCAGTTTGGCACTTTATTTTAGTGCATGTATTGCTTACAAAAAGAAGGTGAAAGATGACACTTTATATTTAGTACAAAATCACCAAAATTTTGAAAAAGTTTGAAAAAACAAGTACTTTAAAATAGCACTATTACATTTTCACTTCTTGCAATTTAACACTCATAAAGTTGGATTTACAATAGATGGAAAAAATCAAATACTTTTAAAGAGCTAGAGAGAACTATAAAGAAAAATTTAAGCCCTCATGAGCTGGGAAAAAACACGGCTGAAACCCCATGTAACCACAGGGAAAGAGCATAAAATACCACCTCCCCAGCATAGAATCGTGCCTCTTTTCCCCTTATTTGTTCTCAAATCAGCCTCCCCTTGATGCATCGGTTTGGACAGAGATGGGCAGTTCCGTACATCCCTCATTGTTTTGGATCGCGCCTTCAAAGACAGGTCGCCTCCTTCACACAAGCAGATCTTGTGTTGATATATGGAGTGTTGCAGACATGTAAGGTCCCTTCCTCACTCCTTTCTTGATTTCACAGCTTGGATGGATTGACTTCCAATCACAACAGGCTTCTTAGAATAGACTCGCAACTTCCTTTTATGGCTTGCAAAAAACCTAGAACAAAGGTGATCACCTATGGAAAGAATAGGGGTCTCTTTCTGAGAATAAACTGCGCTCACTAGAAAACTCTTTCCAACTGAAAAATTGCGCTATGATGAGGGGCAGACGGTGGCATTAGTGGTCAAGGTGATGCACCCAGCAAGAAAAATGGCTTGCAATGTTAAAAAAATGAAATTTCTCACCAAAGGCACCACACATGCACTCACAGGCGCCACAAACAAGAAAAAAATGTAGCCTTCAACTGAATACCATGGCCTAACTAAGCAGACGAGCTTTCTCCAGTTGGAATCGAACTGCTTTAGAAGGCACTTTGACTATCTGATGATGGGTGAGATTCCTTCGCAGCCTTCTGTCAGGAATATGGCTACAGGATATACTTTGTGTGAGGTTGTCAATCGCAAATTTCAACTTTATTGAAAATTTGACCTCCGTCACACTTCATTGGCCTTCCTTTGCACACATTTTGGTGTTTCTTATCCACAGGTACGGCTTCAAACAGAAATTTGAGCCTCCTTTGGTTGAAAGCATGCCTCCAAAACAAATCACACGAGAGCCTTCATCAAGAATACCAAGGAAGAGTTCCTCTGTAAGAAATCGTGGAAGGGACGGGGGCACTCATGGTAGGAACAAGGGTGTCCACTTGGGACACATAAACAAAATGTTTCCCACAGTAAATGTCTTTCCAGCTGAATATCACACCTCTCCCAAACTAGAAACACCCTTAGGGAAATGCACAGACACAGAGGTTGAATCACAGTGAGGAGTTTATACCATCTTAATGGCTTGCTAAAATCCCGCAAGGCTCTGATACCATGAAAGAACCATGAAATACAACCTCATAAACTCAACAAACACAGTTGAGATAGAATGCATAAACTCAACCTTATAGTATTAGATAGTCAAGGGTCTCCTTATAAAGGAGAAATATCCAAGAATGAGAAATATCTTAGTATGAGGAAAATATCTAGAAAATATCTAGCAAATATCTAGCAAGGAAAAATATCAGGAGATATTTAACTTGCACAATAAATGGCATGCCTAAGTAGGCTTAGGTCAACATGTGGATAACATGCATTAAATTTAAACACTGACAAAGATATTATTATTCCTAATTTCTCAGAAGTTTTTGAGCCTCCTACTATTGATAATGTGGAAAATATTTTTGAGAAGTTGTAGTCCCAAGAAAAGGATTATATGGCCAATCTAAATCTAGAAATCGAGGTGCTAATTAATCAAGACATATCATCAAAAGAGGTGTGTAAAAAAAACCAAAAGTGGCTCTCCAGAAAGTGCCAATGGAGGAAATGGTTGTAAATGTAGAAAACATCCAAATTAATGTTTCTCATCCCACATCTCCACATGATCAAAATGTAGAAAAATCTACTACCCCCAAATGACTACAAGAATAATTGAAACATAGGAAGCTTGTAATAGAGATCCTTGAGTTGAATCTATAAAGTCTATTGAGCATAATAGAGAGGACAAAGGAAAAGAAAAAGGAAAAAATAAGGGCTCATATGTCCAAGGATGCTTTTGGATTCAAATTTTTTAATGTGGAAACTCTTACTATGGATAAGGATAGTAGAAATATATTGCCTAAATATTTTAATATCTCTATTATTAATTTAGGACCCACTAACAAAGTATAGGAAATTGAGTAGATTCATGAGTCACTCAACAACATAGTACAAAGAATGAATAAGGATGAAGCCACCAAGGGTCAATTAAGGACACAAAAGTTAGAGTTAACTTCTTTCATTAAGCATTTAGTTACTCTCATTCAGAGTGAGTAGGGTATAATTGTTTTCCCCTGTGGTGCTATCCAAAGAGGATGTAAATAATATGGAGAGAATGAAGTCCTAGGCCCAAACCACTCAAGCCTAGTTAGATAACATTTTAAAAAAGGAAATAATGTTATTGACACAACTGCTCATATTTAGAAGAAATTTATTTTCCTTAAAGGAGAATTCCATAAACTATCTAAAGATTGGAAGGATAATGAGAAGTTTCATAATATGATATTCCCAAATTTGGAGGCCATGAAAAGGTTGTCAAGAGAATTTTTGTTGAAGGAAAATATTTTGAGTAGAGAGAAGATCATGGAACCTCGTTACTAGACATGCAATAAATTTTAGAAGATCTAGATTGTGTGCTAGTTAGAAAAGGAAGTAGATAAAATTAATACTCAAATAAAGAAAGTTTTGGATGAACTTATGGCCAATTTTTTAATGAATTAACAAGGTTAGAGGTTAATCTAATTATAGAATTGGATATTCAAGAATTAAAGAAACGGTATTATAATGCTTGTGTGGATTATAATAGTAGTTTCAAATGCTTGTGTGGATTATTATAATGAACAAATTCCTTTAAATACTAGCACATAGTATTAAATTGTGCCAAATGTTTGTTTAGTTGACTTAAACCTAGAGGGTGAATGGGATCAATTGTTCAAATTGAATTTCTTTAGAATGAAAGGGGGAAAATGTGTTGTGAAACTATCTAAAAATAAGAAAACCATTAGATCTAGTTGGTAAAAGAATACGTACCTGGGTCAGGTGTATGAGTGAATTCGATAAACTAGGAGATAAGTGAATGTATGAGAGTGCGTATCAAGATAGGGTAGGATAAAGTATACAGGGACATGTACACGTATGAATAGATTAAAATGGCGATGGCGATTGCGATTGCGATTGCGATTGAGCTCGAGCAGTTCTTATTGTTTTACTTCTTGAAATAAATTTTGACGAATACATTTATTGGGCGTGCTCCCGAATTAGAACCAAATCGCTAAAAAGAGAAACAGAAATCACAAAAGCAACGATCGACTGGAACAACACCATCGGGCGGCCATTAGCGTGTCCACGCGATTATGTAGAATTTGCAGGCGATTCTGGAGCCGGAGAGATTTGGTCGAATGCTGGTTGGAGTAAGTTCGCACAAATGGTGGGAACGAAAGAGAGCTTCTGATTGTCAATGTCATACAAAATATGATGGTTCTGTTGGTGATAATTTCCCAGAATGGATGGTGATTTCGCTGCGGAAGTCTCCATTTCCAAAATTAGCATACACACCAATCCGCTTTGCTCGTCCACCAATTGAAAGTTATATTTCTGATCCAACACATAGTCTTCAACGCCGCGCAAATATAAGGTGATATTAGGAAAAACATAGCTTTTATTACCTTCAGGTATCTGATAGCATAGACTAAAGCCGTATTCGGAACCATCCGCTCGGTCCCAACCCATAGCGGAGTCAACGCCCTCTGCAACTGCACCGAATGCCTCGGGTGTCAAATATGAGAGCGCGGAGCCCAAGTCGATGATGAACCCTCCACTTCCATCTTCTTTTAGTTGAAGCGTCCCCTTCGGAATAAAGGCCAAGTCTGTTCCCACGGCGATTGCTGTCACGTTGATGTAATAGAAGGTATTGAGCTCAGGGCGGAAGGGGTTTTTAATCAAGGGCGTAGTCTGAATTCCTATCTTTTCCGTCAAATTGGCTGCCTTTCCGAAGAAAAGAGGGCTCGTAACTGAGGGAGAATTGTCCATGAAAGAGGTGAGGCAATAAGAGAATCGGGATCCGACAGTGGAGCCCATCTGCGAGACGAGCGACAAGCTGCCTCGCCCGAGCCCCAATACACCGTCCGCTTCAGTAAAGCCGTCTCCTCGTGGCGTGTCGTGGCTGCAGCCAAATGCAACCTCTTCGATGGTCTGCAGATTTCCGCTACTGTCCCACAGAGTGAGCGTCTCTTTTGATAAGATGCCGGTGGTGTTGGAACCGTCGCCGTATGAATAAATGTATTGACACTCTTGCGGGCAGGTTTTGCGGGGAAGGGAATAGCAGAGGGAGGAGTTACAGGGGAGCTTGGCGTAAGTGCTCGACTTGGAGGGGTCGAAAATGGGGTCGGGCTGAGCGTAGCAGTTTTTGCAGGGCTGACATTGCGTCCAGATGAGATCGCTGCCCGTGTCCAAGACTGCAACCATTTTAAGCGGCGGCGTTCCGATGGGCATTGTTATCAGGAATTCGCTCATATTATTTCCCCGCTTCACAGGAGCCGCCATGTCAATGGCTGCAGCGTTTCCTGTCACTGATGTTTCGATTTTTCTCAGCCTTGCATTGCTTCTGTGGACGGCAGCTCGAAGGCGTTTGGAAGAAGACATACTGCTGCCATGGGCACGCTTCATATCTGCTCGCAAGGCATTCGCGTGCCCGTTCATCACCGTTATCATCACCAACAACAATAACACCACATTATTCTTGAATGCCATTGCAAAGCTGTAGGGCTAATGCAATTAAGCTCCAGACGACGCATTTAGTAGCGCTTTTATAAGGGTCAGCCGAATTTGTTCTTGAGACTATTAACTGACTTGTATGTTTGGAGGTTTGGATGGGGTCTTCGATGCCTTAAGAAAATTTATTGGACGGTAATAATTGCTTTTGGCACTCAGTAACTTTGTGGACGTACGTAGTGAGGGTTTCGTCGATTTGAGTGTTTGAAAAAGAGTGCGGTTCCTGCCAAACACTAAAGATCGAAGTCCTTTTGGTGCCGCCGACTAAGCTCAGCAGGCAAGACTCACCATTCTCATTTCTAAGAGTAAAATAAAAGGATGGCAGGGAACAACCTTCGAAATATTCCAACGTTAAAATTTAAGCCGGCTCTTTCACTCTTGAGAACAACTATCTGACCCTCTATTCCTCATGTATGATATGCTTTTAGTTTGTATAATTTAAATTATTGTAATAATTATTTATCTTTTATTTTAAAATTATGTGAAATTTATCTATCTTTATTTATTTATATGTAATCTTTTATAAAAAGAAATGTAATGATTATGGCAATAGTTAGAATGAATTCTATATAAAACTAGCAATCACATCTTAGTGTGCAATGGGTACGCCGAAGACGAGTGGAAGGTCAATTAGGATAAATTTTGGTCTATTTTTGCATACATTTATGCAATACATGAGGTCAATTGATAGGCCATTTAGCAAATGATGTTGTTTGTACAACAAATGTTTCAATGGAGAAGTGATAGCTTCAAATCAACTATGCATCCACTTACAAGGATCCAAACATGATTGAGATAAAACCTCTGAATCAAGAAGATAATTAGGCTCCATTACCAACAAGCTCATGTTATGTTTGCAATACAGAGAGAGGGAGAGATAGGAATAGAGAGAGAGATAGGGAGAAGAGAGAGAGAGTGCGTTGAGGAGATATAGATAGAGAGGAAGATAGAGAAGGAGAAGGAGAAGGAGAAGGAGAGGAAAGAAGGAGAGGGAGAGATAAAGAGAGAGAGGAGAGAGGGATAGATAGAGATAGAAGAGATAAATATGTAGAGAGGGATAGAGATGGATGGATAGAGAGAGGGAGACATGTCTAGAGATAAAGGGATTTGATGGCAACTTCTTTTTTCATTTGCATTGCTTTATGTTTTAAATCTGTATGCAAATATTTCATAATCAGATAATACTTAATTTCTTTAAAGAAAAATATAGATTTGTCTAAATTTATTTCATTTCATTATTTAACACTTAGTATTAATTATTTAATCTAGCCACATGTAACTATAATTTGCAGCACATAAATGCACAAACACATACTCTCTAATATATTAACATACATATAGTTTTTAATTGGTGTAATCCTTGAACCTCCTTTAGGTGCAAGTGCTAGTAAATATACCCCTCTTTATATAGAATTGTCCCCCCCTCTACCTCTCTCTATTTTTCCTAGAATCTCTTCAAAGATCAATTAAACTACTAGATTTTTTATGTATTAATTTATTTTTTTCTATATAAAAATATATTAATTATTAATTATAATAGTTTCATATTTATATGTGTGGGAGGTAGGGAGGGCCACCCCATCCCATGTTTGTTGATGTGGTGTGGCCAGGTGGCATGCATTGATCGTAGAGTGAGTTGGCAGGGGGATGAGTTGGATGCATGTCCAAAGAACTCTTTAGGTAGAGTTAAAACCATCATTCTCCGTCGGCACCTCGTGAACTGCTATGTCCTTTCAAGGACGTTTGCCAGGTTGCATAGGATGGTGGCCAAGCACATTTTCCCAAGCCTTTAATTTTGATGGGTGGCATTATTTCATTACCATAGCATTTGATGGTTTAGTTTCTTGTGCTCTACGTTTGTGATGAGCAGGTTTATACTTTTGGTTTCTGCAAAGGAATTGGAAATGGGAGGGATGGTGACGCCAGTGCAATTGGAAAGCTCCAAAAGGAAAATTTCCTTTGAAGGTCCGATTTTCTCTCTTCAGCTGCACCACATTATCTGCCACCTAGATTATTTGACTTTCACAACTATCAAGTGTTTGGCTGGGAAAGCGTTCATGGAGGATGTTGAAGGGTATTGTTTGGATTCAAATATTTCTTCTCGAGTGTTGGTTGGATTTCTTGATGTTGGGGTTTCAAAAATGGATGTTCAAGTGATCATGCAGGGCCTCTTTCACAAAGACATGTTGGTTGGCTTGGATAGAGCCTTGGCTGCGGCTTGACTCGGCAAAGGTATTCCACGCCCGCGGGACCTGCATCTCCTGGATGACCTAGATGCCTTGGTAAGTTGTTTTCCTTTCTTATTGGATGTTAACGGGTTGGCTCTCATTGAGCACAGGTGTTTGGCCATAGCAAGAGGAAAGTTTTTGAAAAAGAAATTTAAATTTGATGCATGTAGAAAACTCAGCTTGGAAGAGGGAATTTAGAGTTTTTGCTCAACAGAATGTTTGGTGATAGGGGCTTGGTTGGGGTTTTTTGTTGGTCTGTGGGTTTTCAAGTTTCTGGGGTTTGGTGGTATGAACGGTATTCTATGTATTTGGCTCTATAAGTGTTGGGTGGGTAAATTTATTTGGTGAAAATGTTGGTTAATGGTGGTTGTGTCCACTCAATTTGCAAATTTTGGTTGGCATCCAGGTCTGGTTTGTTTCTATTGAAGTCATGGTGGATGCCCAGTTAGGGCCTGAACAATGTATTTCCTTTTTTGAATATCAATACAATCATCTTGCTTACCGATCAAAAAAAAAAATCATATTTATATGTAATAAATTTTTATTATAGAATATAATATATAATAATAATAATATAGCCTATATATACTACTATATATAATTATATATAATTATATTATATATCATGTAATCTATTATATAAAATATATGTAATATATTAATTCTATTTTATATTATATAAAAATATAATAATTAATAAGTATATTATTTATAAAAAAAATTTACTAAATAAAATATATAGTATATTTTAATATGCTAATATATACTTAAGGGAAAGGATGTCGTAATGTTAAAACCTAAATGTGCTTGTTATTAGGGCCATAATTTTCCCTTTAATAAACATACTCTAAAATGCTCTTTGAAACCTTATTTTCAAGTTGCAGCTCAACAAAAATACCAGCGAGAAAGAGTTTGGAGGAGTGGAAACCAATAGCGGCAGGGAAAATTGAAAAAAATCAATAGTTCTAATTGCTTCAACTGACTTGCAAGGCTTATCTACTAATGTCTGTCGTTCATAGAAAAAATGAGCTCATGAAGCCCAAATAAGGAAATTCCTTTGGCATAATTAGATTTAAGGTGCATTAGAAAGGAGTATTAAAAAGAAAAATTCACTCATCATAGACAATAATTTGTTAAATAATTCATAGAATTTATAAAAAAGTGTCTTCTTTAAATCAAGAAAACTTATTTTTAATTTTATAGATAAAATTATAAAATAAATTTAAAATAGTTTTGTATTGACATATAGTATATAGAATTATCGAAATCATTTGTAAATATTATTTTGAGATGTTTATATGTGCATATGTGTGCATGTATATAGATACAAATATACATGCATACATACACACACACACACACACACACACACACACACACACACACACACACACACACACACACACACACACACACACACACAGATACATGCATACATATATATACACATATATAACTCATGCATGCATGTCTTTGGGATGAGAATGTGTGTATATTCGTAGATTTGACAAGTCATTGACACTTTTGTGAATTTAGGACCCTAGTGATTTATGTTTCCAATGTCTATTGTTGTTTTATTTATAGTTAGACGTTATGTACATTATGGGTTGTTAGTGTTTGGGCCATTTTGAAGGGGATTTTTTGTTATCCACCTTTGTGATTCAAGCAATCAAAATTGTTTGTGTTTCTTATTTGTTTCATGCCAGTCTAATTTAATGTTGAAAGTTCACAACAAAAAAGAGAGCTAGATCAAGTTCTGTATTCTCTCCTTTTTTTGCATAATAACAATCACTTCATTAAGCACACCATTGACAAGTTCAACTACAACCCATAAATTTGAATATAACACAACTTCTTGTCCAGTGCACAACACAACCCATGCCTATAGTTAATCATCATCTAAAATTAAATTTGATATACCCTTTTTACTTGATAATGTCCAGTGTGCTACAACTATGACCATTAATTTTAACATTTTTTTGGTTGTATTGTAACCAAATTATTTTTATTAAATACATGTATTGACAAATTAATTGTATATTGTTCATTTACAAATGGGTTTTTATCAATGTGTGGCATGAGGTATTGTTAATCTAAGTAGACCTAACTTATGTTTGTTTTCAATAATAAATACTACATTTATTTTATAAATATACCTAATTTGTCTCCTAGAATTAGCACTAGCAAAAATTATTAATATTAATGAAAGAGATCATATGAGAGGAAGAAGTGATATTTGTATATTACACTAATACTATCATGAGGGATCTAAGTCACATTCCATATAGAAAAGAGATGTGTGTAGAAGCTGATGAAAATTTTGCCTCAGATGATGGAGGTTTGCTTGAAGGATTTTGGGATTTTATTTCTATTTTTTTTAAGATTAGACAAATTTGAGTAATCAAGTTTACATGGAATATTTGCTTCTACCCTACTAGTGTAGAATTCATAACGTGTCTCATTCTGAGTTGACTTATTCCTTGTGTCTAACTATTGTTGAACAAATTAAAAATTACCTTAATATCTTTGATGAACCAAGTGTTGATCAGACTCAAGAATCTTAGTCAACTAAGGGTCCTTAAATCTAGATGATCACCCCCCATAAGGCCAATGCTAAAAGAAATGTACAGTAGGGTAAAAAAGGTAATAATAGGATTTGGGCATTCCATTTTGATGCCTCAAAATCTCAAAAGGGAGTTGGAGAAGGTTTTAAACTAATTAGTCCAACTAGGAAAACTTTCTTTGTTGCCCACAGATTACAATTCTCTTGTACAAACAATGTTGCAAAATATGAAGCATTGGTGCATGGGCTTCTTTTAGACATTCACAAGAAAGAAAATATGTTGCAAGTCTTTGGGGATTTTGAGTTTGTTTTTAAGCAGGTTCCTAAGCAACATTCTTAGCATGATAAGTGTAGTGTCAAAAAATGTCATCGGTGACATTTTCACACTTGTTTCGGCCCTCGTTATAAAATTGAGCACAATGATTCCTTGACTTAGTGTTGTAATGTAATTAACACACTTAGATTAGGTCTTGGGCCCTTGGTAAACTAAATAAACATAATGCTACCTTATTTAGGGTGTTGTAAAGTGTTGTAACACACTTTCACACCTTTCTAGGGTTGTCATTAATAATTGGGCTTCTATGATTTAATTGGTCTTATTTTGCATCCATGAGCCTCATTTAATGCATATTTTCAAGGATGATCCTGACACAAATCAACATCCAATCATAATTTAGGTGTTTCTAGGTTGTGTGGCCCAGATTTGGTGGTATGGGACTCATACACCACCTTGGGCGTATGAGTCCCACCTAGGGTTTTGGGTCTCGATCTTGATTTTACACCTTTCTAAGCATTTTTTAATTTGGTCCCATAATTTATGCCTGATGGGACTCATATGCCACCTTGGGTGTATGAGTCGTGTGTGGCCCAAAATTAAAATCAATTCAAATTCTTGGTGGGATTTTATCCTCCTAGATTTGATGTTGTCTTGTAGTGTTGTAATTTCAAGAAATTTGGCATAATTAAGTATAAATACAAGGTTATTTCACTCATTTTCACCCCAAGAATTCAAGTATTCATCCTGATAGAAAGATTAAGTTCACAAGAGCATTCAAGGGAAGATTATCAAGTGATTTAGAGCATTATTTAAGTATCAAGAATCATGTCAAAGTCTCCATGCATCATGTTTGTTTCGGAGCTAACAATTGGTATGTAGGGTTTTTATGATTCAAGCTAGCATTTCATTCAAGATCTATCCTATTCAAGCAAGACTTGAGATCTACATCCAAATTAGAGCCATCTCATACATGTTTGCAGTCTCTTATTGCTAGGGTTTGGTGAGTTGCAACATCATATTTTGTTTATTGATCATTCTCCATTCCTATTTCATTTCATTTCAAGGTTTCATTACTAAAATGGGGTTTGACCAAGGCAAACCTCTTTCCACTAACAAAATAACATTTTTCCCTCATGACCACCTATCATAGCATCAAGATGGCTAGGGATTTGAGGATCTCTAAACTTTGGATCAAAGGTGATTCATTAAATATTATCGATTTCCTAAAGCAAGGATCTCCCCCTTCATGGTCCATTTAAAATTTTATTGTGGATGTTATCTCCTTTTGTGGTGAATTTGAAGAAATTTATATCTCCCATGCCTATAGGGAAGTGAATGTCATGGCTAATTGGCTGGAAAATTATGGTGTGTCATTGGCTAAAATGTGGGGGGGGGATGAATTCCTTCCCATTAATTTAAGCACTATTATTATTAATGATCATCATTAATTTTTATTCATTTTCCACCTCCTTGTTCTCGATTTTGCATGGGTATCATGAATTTTGCTATTTTATGGGACTTATCGCATAGCTTATGCTCATTGGAAATTGTGGCTTCTTCCAGCTAAGTTGTTTTAGAGTCTTTCACATTATTTCCTTCCAGACTATTTTGGATTACCTCACACGCTTTCTGGGTAGCTCTATGGTTATTACCTTTACCTTGTTTTGGGGGTGTTCTGCAAGTAATTTGATGATGGGTGGGGATAGGTGTCAAACGGAGCCGCTCTCTTGCGATGATACCAGAGCTAACACTAGAGTTTGGGAAATTCTACAGAGAGGGGGTGTTACTCCTTACATGGAGAGATTGAAGGGTTTTAAATCCTCTGTCTCTAAGGATTTTGTGGAAGCCTAGCATGGTCATGTGGTGAGTTTGTATGGTAGGTATACTACCATTAATGAAGACCTTATCCCAAAGGTGACAGGCTTGTCAATGGAAGGCAAGAAATTTTACTGCCAGACAAGAATATTTCACAATCTGCCAGGCAAAATTTTCTCTGTGATAGGGAAAGGGCTAAAATGGTTCGCTTGGATTGTGGAGGCTATGACCGAACTAAGATAAAACCCATATGGTAGGAGTTTGTTGTGGTGTTAATGCACTACTTCACTATGGATGGAAGATTTATGGCACTCTATGGTCATCACTTTGTTCTACTCAGCCACTTTCGCCATGGTAAGTTGGTACATCTTTTCCTTTTTATCTATTGTTGTGTATGGAAGAGGGTATCTCGAATCACAAAAAAAACCCTAGGAATCGATTTCTTCATGAAGGATTAATGCTTCTAATTGTAGATTTTATTAAGGCTAACTGCATTGTTAGAACTCCTCGGTCCCTCGTTTCAAAGAAAAAGGGGAAAGAAAGTGGGAAATGAAAAATTGATGAGATTTAGGAGTCCACTGGTATGGAGGCTAAGGATGAGTTTGAGGGCTGGTCTAATGGCTTTGACACTGATCTGGATTACACTCCATCTACTGGTGATGTTATCCCTTCTTCCTCCAAAGTTGCTCCTTGTGTGAAACACAAGGTAAAGATTCATAAGGGTGTTGTTAAGGGTTATGCAAGTAAGAAGCGTAAGGGCCATGCCAAGGAGGTGAACGTTAATATTGAGGAGGTGGCAGGAAATATTTAGGGTGAGTTTTTAGGTGGTGGTGGGTCCCCTGCGGCTAGTAAAAAGAATTTGGTTGTAAACCTCAAAGATTCTGCTCGAGGCTCTGCATCTAAGGATCAAGGGAAGGCCAAGCTTGGCTTTGAGTATGTTCATGTGGAGGAACCACCAGTTGGTTCACATCAAGTTAGGGGTTTGTTTTTGGGTGTAGTGGATTTTTCTCAGGCGTCGAGCCTTGTTAAGGAAGGGGTGGATATTTCTTTCAATCTGCTTATGTGGCTTGTTCAAGCGATTTAGGATCTCCATAACAAGCATGATACCATTGCTAGGTGCAACATCTCTACTCTTCAAAGTCTTAAAGAGTAGGAATCTATTTATGGGATTTCTCATTCTTTAAATTCTAGAGTTGGTTGTATGGTGGATGAAGTTGTTGCTTTGAAGAATAACTATGGTTCGAGAGTGGTGGTGCTAGAGAGACAGAACAGGAAACTCTAAAGGGACATAGATACACTCATCAACATAAGCAGGGAGAAGCTAGAGGTGTCAGCCGAGAGGATGATTTTCCTTAATTAGAAGGCTATGGAGTTGACTAGGAAGGGCTTGTTCGGTGACCAAGTGAACTTGGTTCGTGGGGAGGAAGCTGGAATGGATGTGCATTCAACTAATTTGGTTGCTGGCCTGACTATTCGAACTAGGAGAAAAACTAGGAAAGGTAAGAAGGATGTTGCTCATGATGTGGAAGAAATCATGGAAATGCATGATAGGTTGGCGACCAAGGATCTAGGGGCTGCAAAATTTATACTTAAAGAATTTCTTTAATGGTCATTTGGCTTGTCTTTCTGTGTTTTATTTTTTGGCTGATGTAAACTTCTGATGGTGGGTTGATGGTTTGTTAATCAGCTGGTTTTTTGTGGTTTTTCTGGGTGGGCAGTCATATGTCTTATCTTTACTACCACTTCATTTTTTGTTTAGGGTTTCTGGTCCCTTCAAAACCTATTTTTCATTAATCAAAAACATTTTTCCCTCTCTTTAGTGTGTGATTTGTAGGTTTAGATTGAAGACACATTGAAGAGAAAGTTTGGAGAAATTTGTCAAAGTGTTCAAAGTTGTCAAAGTTGTCACCTTACATTGGAGAAACTTGGAGAATTTCTATAGATTGCAAATCAAGGTTTCAAATCTAGAAATCAATTGGGAAGGATAGAGTAGAAATTAAAGAGAAGATTCAAAATTTGAAGCTTTAGAAAACCCTAACTAGACTGATATGCTAGTCCTGGCATATGAGTCCCAGTTTAGGTCAATTTTTAGGTTTTTGCAATTTCAGACACCCATTTTCCATATTCATGTTTCTGCACAGAAACCTAGATCTGGGACTAAATCACCCAGACTGGCGTATGAGTCCCAACAGGCTTTAATATTAGTGTTTTTAGCATTTCATGCCCTCATTCACTCTTCTTCAAATTTTCAAGTGTGTACACATTTCATCTTACAGCTTTCTATTCTTATTTTCATGCATTTATAGATCATCTAGTTAAAGATTGCATCATATTAGGGTTAAGCATTACATCTTACATTGCATTTTCTTTCCAATCCCTAGCTTGGTGGTGAACCCCTCATTAGTTTACAATCAGACCCTAGGATAGGCCTATTGCATGATGTCTAAAGTTTCTTTTACACACTTGAGGTTGAGATATTCAGGGTTTGTCCTTGAATTTGAGAGTGTTGGATTTTGTTATTCATCTCCCAAGCATAGAAGTCAAACAAAATTCTTCCTTTCAATAAGAAGCTGGGAAATTATCAAAATTGGGTAGGGATCTCATCAAAGAAATTGACTTGAATTTAAAGTGCAATTGATCATATCTTTCTCACAAATGTACTATTAAAATTACTTCATTCTTTCACCTCATCCTATTATCTTTCTCACACATGTGTGAGCATGATCTTCTCATACATGTGCACCCACCATAGTTCTTGCACTTTTCCTAGTTACATAACCACCCTACCTCTTATACAATTCATAGTGCTCAACATGTTTGAACACACCTATCTCTTAAAAACTTGGACTCTTGGAAATCCCTTTCCTCCCCCTTTTGACACTTGTCTCAATTCTAAAAACCAATCCATCTATCACTTCTCATCAAATATTAGCCCTTCATCAACTTTAAAGATCCCACCCCTCCATTTTCTTCACTAAAAATTTATAAATATGATTCTAATTATTTTATCCAATAACATAATATATCCTTATTCCAAACTTATCCAAGTTCTCTTTTGATAACTTATTGCATACTTACATTGCTATTATGTTGGTGTGGTTGCGAAACCCATGTTACTACATTACTATCAAATATAAATCGATAGTGAGCACATCAAGAGGGAATTTTATGTAGCTCTTCTTCTAGCTCAATTAAAGGAGTAAGATAAATGAAATTTAAGATTTCTGTTTATTGCATTTGAATACTTGTTTATACCTTTTTTAGGGGAATAGCATAAGTTTAGATAAAGTATAATATGATGGGAATAGCCTAAATTTAGATAAATTTTAATATGATTTTTATTACAATACATTGTTGTATATTTTATTCTAGCTATTAACTCAAAAGTTATTTTCCTTAGTATAATTTTCTTATAATTAATATTATCACAATAAAACATATAAACCTTAATAAAAAAGATATATCAATGAAGCAAAAGAAAGTTAACGAAAGTTTATATCTAAAATATAATGTAAGTAAAATATAATAATATATCTTAAAATCCTATTGCAATGTGTAGACACATGAAATTAGCATTATGCACTTAGTTCATATTCATCCGCTCATTCATAAATCAAATTAACATTAATCCACTCATTAGGTAAATCAAGTTCATTTAATCTCTAAGGATTATCCACTTAAATTGAATAAATTAACTTTATTTAATTTAAGCCTATCATTCCCTCTTTGATTAAATAAATCAAGACTTTATTTAAATAAATCTCAAAGGTCATATTTCTCCCTCTTGATTTAAATAAATCAAAATATTTGAGTCAAATGGGTCAAAGCATCAAATCATCACCTAAGCTAATCTAATCCTGATTAACCTAATCTAACCACCCATCACATCCTCTAGCTTTTCCTACTTGCACCAATAAATCAATTTATTGATTTATTAAAATCAGCATTTCCCATCAACATGGCATCTTTGAGGAATATTCCCTCAAGTTTGAATTCAAAAACAAGTGGACATGTACATCCAACAAAGCAATTAATAAGCTCTTACATGTCCCTTGCACAAGTCAAACTCAGCATTTAACTCTCAAATTCAAATTTGAAATCTCCCTCTCTTTGGCACATTGACCAAAATGTGCACATCCTCCAACCTATCACAAGTTGACAAATGGCCTCTTTTCATTGGCTTGTTTTTTTATCCCACATTGCTCTCTCATAAGCATTCTTTCAACTTGAGAATCTTTAAATAGAGGCTTCATCCTTCAAAAAATCCTCCACAATCCTCATGCAAAGTCACTCTCTTCAATTGAGATCTGATTTTTCCCATCTCATATCATCTTCAAAGCCATTTCATCATTTAGCTTATCTAAAGGGGTTGGGAAAGGGATACTTTTCATATCAAAGTAGCACCAATCCCCCTACAGGATGATGCTTGAGTAGTTTAGGAATAGATTTTATGCTTGTATGGCTTATGATTTTACGTTAGTTTGATAATGTCATTATTTCCTTTATGTTTGCTGAACAATTTCATAGGGAGGGCTTTTATCTCATTTGTTCAAAGTTGACAGATTTAACCCATATCTATCAATATTTGTTCAAAGTTGATTTTAGTCCTCACATTTGGTGCCCACCGTGTTTGTTTTCTTTGTTACTAATCAATACAAACTTCAAACTTTGTAGGCCCTGTACTGTTGAGAGATTTGAAAAAATTTGAAACATAGTTAGTTATATTTTTTTTAACGACTTAGGAGAGCTATTATTCAAATTGATTGTTGTGTTTCTTTAAGATGCAATGTGATGACACATGACTTGATCAATGTGCAGTGATTAGACTTATTCAATACGTGTTCATTATGTTTTATGTTATTTAAATTGATTGTTGCATTTAATTTTTTTTTTAAAAGACTCCATTCGATGGATCTTAGGCGGCTTTTCCTTGCAGACATCTATATTCGTTGGGACTGCATTTGATCAAAGGGTCCTATCAAATACTCTATGGAAAGCTTTAAATGTTCAATTGATGCCTCAGGACTGTCTTGACTAATCTTAAATGCTCTTACTGTTGAATGCATTAAATACTTTTTATTTATCTTGAAGTATTGTGATTTGTGACATGACAGTGATCAAAGGCTTCAAGCCTATCCCGTGACCATCTCAATTGTGGCTTCTCTTCTTTCAGTCGACCACCACCCCTGATTTAACAGTAGTGAACTTCATTCAGGTTACATATCCTTTTCTAAGTTTCAAATCTGATGTAGTTGTTTTATTTTGGCAGTGCTTTAAACCATGTTAGCTGGTTGACTATGATTCACTGACTTCACATGGTTGTATCTGAGACCTGCATGTACTTGCTCTACACATATCAGTCGTTGTCTATAAGACTAGCACCAATGCAATGGATTTGATACCTACAAGATATTTTTGTGTATGAAGAGGAGAATATATAGGTGCGGGTGTTCACTGTTTCCTAGTGCAGCCCCTCCTCTTCCTATACTCGCAGCCCATTTTACTTCTTTATGGAACACCTTGTCTCTTTTGGTTTGCCTGGTTCATAAACTCCCCTTCTGTACAACTATCAGTCGTCATTATGCGCCTCGTGTCTATTCCTTCACTTGGTCCTGAATCCTTATTCATACTGCCATAGGCGTTATTTGAAGCTAGAAAATAGTTTCTTATTTAAAAAGGGTGAGAACAACGACCTTGAGGATGGTTGGCGTAAAAGGTGTCTAGTGATAAAGGTTGTGAGGATGTTGCACATAGGTTGTGGAATTCGGTTTACACTTGCTAATTGCATTTGCTTGTGTGAAGAGAAAAATGAAGGAAAAACGAAGGAGGAAACAAAGGACAACAAAGGTAAAAGGTGAAAACGAAGGAGAACAAAGGAAAGTGAAGAAGGAAAACAAAGGAAAACAAAGCATGAGGACAATATTTTGAAAGGTCAAAGTGTTTTTAAATGTGCTTTAAGTGTTTGTTTAAACACTTCTTCAAGAAATTGTTATCTTTTCTTTCTTAGAACACTAACGTCGTTTGGGCTTAAAAAGAATCTTTCAATTTCTTCTTGCAAAGGCTAAAATGAACATTAGGAATGCAACTTACTAGATTTTCTTTCTTGGATTAACAATTGAACAAAGTATTTCTCACTCGTCTTTTGGTGCTTAAAAAGAACAAGTGCAAAAATTTTTTCATGAAGGCCTACTTAACTAAAGGCATTGAAAAAGGGCGTATGCGCTTCTCTCGCACTTTATAGTGATCTTGAGAATCAAAAGGCCTTTTTCATGACTTTAGGGTAAGATAAAGCAATCACCTCCACCCTTTGATTTGAGTTTGAAATTGAACAATATCTTGTGCGAGTGTGAGTGGGGGCATTATCGCATATATTCTCTCTCTTTGTTGCCATCAAAGATTGATCGAGTTACAGATTTTGTCTTTACTCGCTTATTTTTATCCTAGAGGGCCTGCCTTGGGGAAAAATTACTCACCCAAGGGAATGACTCAACCGATAACACTCTAAAGCCAAGAGTATTTCCAACTGGGATATAAATGTGAGTATTGGAGTAAACACCAATATCACACGAATTGGCTCTGACGAGATGGATTAGAAAGGGGACTCTCACTATATGGGTCAATCTCCATGAATGGAAAGTCTGAAATAAAACCCTTGTTTGTAGTGGCCTATTAACTCATTCACCGATTTTATCGAAGTGGTGCATTGGAACTTAGATTCCAAGAAGTTACTTGCCATGTCTGATCTTGGTTAAAGTATAGAGGTTAAGACTTCATTCTTAACATACCTTTATACTCTTTCCTTGGTTGCATGTAAAATCATCTCTTCTATGAAGGGCATGAGGCAAGCCCACCAAGAAAAATGTACCAATTGAGCTAGGATGTTATGTTGCTTGTGAGTCAGTTTGAAAACACAGTGCTTTGATCGAAAATACTGGAAAACCAACATTCAACATGAGCATCAAATCTCAAACCCTTTAGGAGAAGCAAATATCCTTGAACAAATTCACATTCTATTGCTTTCCCTTGGGATTTGTATCCTTAGAGGCTTCTAAGCATTTGGATTTCATCTCAATTTGCTCCTACTAAAGTCAACAATAGGTAACTCTTACCTCAAATTTCCTTGGTTTCCGCATAATACACTTTGCGGGATAAGGGGAAAGTTGAGACATTATAAATCTAGATTCAAAATCTAATCAAGAGTGTGTTTGTGGTAAAAAGAATCTATTAAGAAAATATTAAAATTGGACCCCACATATGTGCTTGGAATCTTTTGGTCATGTGGTTTTCATGCAAACATTGGTCTTTTGATTTTGAATTACTCTTAGGGAAAGGCATGTTCTTCACTATCTTGGTCTTGTAAACAAGTCCTTCCTAGGTTCATTTAGGATCAAATCAAACACTTCATCCATCCAAAACATTTATCATCTTCATCCCACCAAAAAACTTTAGAGCTTTGGAAACACCATTCTAGACTTGGGTAAATCATCAAACCAAAAATCACCTTGTTTAGTTAGGAGTATGGGAATGCATACTTTCTCATACCTCTAATCAGCAGTCCTTTGAACAATTTCATCCTAAGATAACATCTTACATCTTAGGGTTTACAAGTTCATTACCCAAATCAAACTAATCAAAATCAAACCCTAAGTCTAGCACTGATACAAATTCCCTAAACGTTCAACACTCATATCATTCACCCCTTTCATCCTTCATCTCATCATTGGTCCTAAGAACCTTAGAGGTCACTTTTGCAACAAGGTCAAAACACAAGGAGAACATGGAATACAAACTTGATCCATACATCATGAGTAATCCAAATCAATTGAACTTTCAAAACCTCACAATGTCGATTGATTATCAAAACTCACACTTATACAATCCATACATGGGATCATTACCTTCTACAAATGTCAATGGTACAACAAGTGTGAGTATGCCTAAATCAAATATTGGAACACATTTCCCAATGGTAGATCTAAATCCAAACCTACAAGTCTGTCAACTGAACAATCAATGCATGAGCCTTCAAATGAACAACATCATCCCATCAAATCCCTACATGCCAAATGAGAATGTACCAAGTACAAATTTACCAAACATGAATGTTTTGAGTCCAAACTTGGTAAAATTTGGGATAAATATGTTTGCAAATCAAACAAATATTGGTCAAATTCCAAACAAGATGTTAACAAGTCAAGGTAACACCATGCAAAAGCAAAGTTACCTAAATCAAGGAAATGTGGTTCCCAACAAAGTTCAACTTCAACCCATAATTCCAAATTTAAACATCATCACAAATCATAAAATTATCCAAGATCAGTTTTTCCATGATCCCATTCAAACACCACAAGGGCACATTCCAAATCTGCTTCAACAAAAGCCAAATCAAGGGACTCAAATGCAAAATCGAGATCAAATTTTGCTAGAGCAATTTGCTTCACATGCCAAACTAATTGAATTGTTGAGCCAAGAGATATCTTCTCTCCAAAATCAATACACCCATCCATTGGTTAATCCATGTCATCAAAGCAGTGATTTTTGTCCACAACAGTGTCAAGAACAATATTTCCAATGTCAAGGTGTTGGACATCAAGATCAACAACATCAACAACAAACCCAATCACCACATCTCAAAGATCAATCACCACATCTCCAAAATCAATCACCACAAGGTCAATTTAAAGTGAAAATCTCACAAGGAAACAAGAAAAAATACACGCCACTTGGGAGTCCAATCAAATTAGTCTTGCAACAATTGGTACAAGAAAATCTCATCAAAATCCCCGTTTATGTGAACTATCAAGAACCATCCATAAAAGCGCCAAGGTATAATGAGAAGCACCTTTGTGATTATCATAGAATAAAGGGACACAGAACATCAGATTATGTTTGACTCAAAAAAATCATCCAAGACCTAATTGATCAAAAGATAATCGCTATTGGGGACAATGATAGCATTGGAAATCTCTCTACCACAATTGTTGAGAACAAGGATCAAGATCAATCCATCACTGAGCACCTTGAAGCTATTTCTACTTCATCCAATGATCAAATCAACATATGTCAAGAGTCACTTTTCAATCATGATCAAATTCCACCAACCAAAAATGATCCAATCAAAGAAATGCCAACATCACTTGACCCTATGGTTGAAGACATTGGAAATACCTCCACCACAATTGTTGAAAAAAATGATCAAGATCTATCCATCAATAAAGATGTTTTCACCTCATCCAATGAGGCATCGACCAATGGTCATGTTAAAAATTTCTCTACATCACCTAATGAATTAAAGGGCATATCTCAAGAATTTATTCCAAAGCATGGTCAACGTCTTTCACCAAGGTCTAGCAATGGTCCTTTCCAAGACATGTTCTCAGATATTGAAGGAATCTTCAACTCAACATTTGATCCAAATCCACTTAATGATCTAGAGGATATTGAGCCACTTCCCATTCCTATAAAGACATCCAAGAACCCTTTGTGAGTAATCCATTCTTTGAAACTAACCCATGTCAAGAACTTGATCCAAAGCATGTCAAAAGCAATTCTGAAATCATTCAAGATCAAGAATTTGTATCTTCGAACTACTATAATGATCTAATGGATACTCTCCTATCTATGCAAGATGATCATATCCACATAGTACATACTCCTCCATCTACCCATGAGATGATTTCTTTGGATGGACGTGTCGATGATCTTCATTCAGAATAGGATCCCTTTACTCCTGACATTATCACACAAAAAGAGCAGGTTATTGATTTCTACAACCAAAAAGAGTTGTCAACATTAGGATCAAATATATCCAAAATCCAAACTAAGGACATCATGAATAAAGATATTCAGTATTATCCACTCAAGGAAACAAGTAAAAAAAATAGGATATTCTAGAGTCAACAAAGCAGCAAATTGAAATAATATCATCTACAGTGGTCGTTTATCAAAGAGGGAATTCTAAACAGGAGCTCTCGAAACAGGAAGAATCAAAGAATGAAGGTACTACTACCACCATATTAGGGGCAACTTTATCTAGTGTAAATGTCAACATAGGGAGCACGAAGAGTCCTTATGATGAAACTAGTGTCAATACTACAACCAGCCAAGTCATGAATCTTCATCCACCTATCATCCCATCCACGAATTGGGACCAACATCAAATGAAATATTTGAATCAAAGTACAAAGAATGTTATCAAAGCAAAAGAAGCTAAGAAGCATAATGGGAAAATCAAATACATATGGATACCAAAGCATACAAAGAAAGATCATGTCCCTATCAAACTCCATCAGTCAAAGAAACTATGGGGAAAAATAAAAAAGGGAAAAGTATCCATCAAAGATGTCCGCAAAAGCAAAATCGGGATTTTCAAGCAACGTACAAAGTGTATCAAGCAGTTGGTCTTAATTCCATGCACACTTCCATATCCACACATCATTGCTCATCTTCCCAAGTTTGGAGAGTCAAAGGTTCCAAACTATCAACCAATCCATCTCTTATCCCTAAACACACTCCATCCACGCTAGCACGCATGATATCCAATTCTCACATTGACCATGTATTGGCAACGACCCTTCATCATAAGGATTCAGAAGGCACTTCATCGCGATGTACGCACAGAGATAGAGTTAACCCCGATATCAATAAAGTAGATCAGGAATCTCAAAAGTTGTATTCAAGTGCACATATCTTAGCAAAGAAACTTCTTCGAGCAAGATATCAATGGCACATTATGACAAGGGCATCTACATCAGCAACACCTTGTGATTCAATAAGAGCTTAAAATCTTTCAGAAAAATCAAAAAATCCAAAAAAATAGAAAATCCAAAAAAAAATTAGAAAAAGGATTGAAAATAGTAAAGATAAAAATTGTCCTCTAGTGAAAATCACTACGATGGCGCTTTGGATAGGTACCATGATGAAAACCCGAAAAATAGGAATCATGTGTAGAATTGAGCATCTACGTGCACTAGTTCAAGTGAAAGCATCTCATCCCATCCATAATAAAGCCAACATTCCATCTGTCTTATCCATAAATCCATGCATCCATGAACCATTTATCCAATCCATTTTCATTCATCTGCATCCATCATCCAAGTTATCTGATCTTGATGAAATTTTGAGGCACACTTTACATGGTAAACATCTTAACATGGGTCATTTTCATTGATCCTATCCTATCGAACGTTACCTGAGCCATGAAGCATTATCCAATGAAGCATTCCCCATTTAAACACCTTATCTTATCGCAAGATAATCCTTGGCATCCTTTGCATGCTTGCCATAGCCATCCATCCATACACTTATTTGAGCATCCACCCATGGCATTCTGTACATTGCTAGACACTGGGGGCAGATATTTACATTTTGCTTCGAGAATAAATTTTGATCTATATCCTCCAACTTATGTGGTCATCTGAACATTGGAAAATGTGAAATCACATTGGTCAAAGCATTTGTGAGCCAAAATCCAAATCACTAGCCCATGGCACATTTTGACGAAAAAGACATTCCTTATCATGCTTCATCTTTCATCGAACATCAAGCCAAGAAATCGCTATCAGTTGCATCTAACGCATCCTTCAACATCACATCAAGTCATTTGAAACAACTTTTTTTCCAAACCAAGCTTGAACAATCCTGATCAATCGAATCCAATCAATCCATAATCTTGGGATATCCTTCCCAATCATTTTGTTGCTTAACACTATCCTTGCATTGTTGTGCATCCTCAACAATGTTATCATCATCAATCCTAATCAATCTATCCTTGCATTGTTGTGCATCCTCAACAATGTTATCATCACCAATCCTGATCAATCAATCCTTGCATTGTTGTGCATCCTCAACAATGTTATCACCATCAATCTTGATCAATCAAATCCTTGCATTATTTTGTATCCTCAACAATGTTATCATCATCATCAATCCATCAATTCGATCAATCAACCTTAGCTTGGTTTTTAGCAAAATCCCCAAATAGAGCACTGATATCGTCACACATGTCCATATCCAAAATGTCAAAATTGTGCAAAAATCCAAAAACATTCAAAAAACATCAAAATCCAAAAACATCCAAAATCACATCAAAAAATCAAAAAATCAAAAATCAAAACATTTGTAAAATCTCAAAAAATACCAAAAAGCAGCCTCAAAACATTGCAAAACGTCAAAAACATCCAAATATTTGAAAAAATACATCCGTCTCATTTTGCTTTCACTCGAAATAATCAATCATCCATAATAAACAGATCATCACCTTCATCCTTTGGCAACATAAACAGAAACAATCATAGCAGTTAGCAAAAGCAAGCTTCAATTGTAAAATCAAAATCGAAACAACAAACCTTTAAAACAAAATCAAACTCTTGATCATTTTCAGACATGTCAATCAAACTTATATCAACAGCCTATCAATCAACTTATCAACCCATCATCATCCTATACAATGCATGTCCTAGGATATATCGTTCTGACAATGGGCATCATTTTGGATATCACCTTGGATTCTTATCCTATCAAAACAAATCCCTTTGGCTAGAGATATGAAGATCATTGACTTGTTTGTATACTTGATCTTTGTCTTTTGACTTATCTTATTGCGCTCAGTCCAAGGACCTCTCGATGATATCTGAACGAAGGATTTAGAGAGATAGGAATCGGGCAACAATCATTATCCTTTTGTTTGTTGTGCTTGTTGGACGTTTTTGTAAAATAACTTGGCAAATACTTGCTTTGTTAGGTATGTCCTAGCAAGGTTTATGTATGTCAAGTGTGAACAAGAATACTCCTATCTATTTGTCGAGTCAAATTCCATTGCACTAAGTACAATGCCATCCTGGTTCTTTATACCTTGATGCATCGTACCTATGTGTGTTATCAAACATAAGGTAAGTAGCCCTTTTAAAATCCCAATCCTTGATAATCAAATCATCATCATCTATCATAATCATCATCTATAATAAAGTCTCGTCAGATCATGGACCTATTGGATCCTCTTGTCATCACGTCATGAGTAGTTTATCATCATCACCAATGCATCCATCATGCATCCATCTTTCATCCACAAACTGTCAGCATACCACATATCATTCATATCATACATAATAAGAAACACTGATCATTTCACATGCATTTTCATCATCATAATATAGATTTTTTAGTCTAAGCATCTGCATAGAACATCCATTGCATAATCATAGCATATCACATCATCCATCTCATCCATCACCACATCATATCATCATTTAAGTTGTTTAAGATAATATAGATTTGTTATTCTAAGCATCATAAAACCATCTCATTTACATCATCATCCATAACCATCCAATTTGAACTTCTTTATCGTGAGATCAACCCTCAAATTGAATCTTTTTGCTCGATCTCTCGAGGGGCAATGTACTAGTGTACTTCTTTTCGCTAGGACATCTAAAAAATCAGAAAAAATAAAAATAAATAAAAAAAAATAAAATAAAATATAAAAAATTGATTGTGGCAAGTTTATTCTTTGAACCAATGCAGCAAGTACATTGCTTCAAAGAGGGGCAAAATGTAGACACGTGAAATTAGCATTATGCACTTAGTTCATAATCATCCGCTCATTCATAAATCAATTTCACATTAATCCACTCATTAGGTAAATCAGCTTCATTTAATCTCTAAGGATTATCCACTTAAATTGAATAAATTAACCTTATTTAATTTAAGCCTATCATTCCATTTTTGATTAAATAAATCAAGACTTTATTTAATTAAATCTCAAAGGTCATATTTCTCCCTCTTGATTTAAATATATCAAAATATTCAAGTCAAATGGGTCAAAGAATCTAATCATCACCTAAGCTAATCTAATCCTGATTAACCTAATCTAACCACCCATCACATCCTCTAGCTTTTCCCACTTGCACCAATAAATCAATTTATTGATTTATTAAAATTAGAATTTTCCATCAACATGGCATCTTTGAGGAATATTCCCTCAAGTTTGAATTCAAAAACAAGTGGACATGTACATCCAACAAAGCAATTAATAAGCTCTTACATGTCCCTTGCACAAGTCAAACTCAGCATTTAACTCTCAAATTCAAATTTGAAATCTCCCTCTCTTTGGCACATTGACCAAAATGTGCTCATCCTCCAACCTATCATAAGTTGACAAGTGGCCTCTTTTCATTGGCTTGTTTTTTATCCCACATTGCTCTCTCATAAGCATTTTTTCAACTTGAGAATCTTTAAATAGAGGCTTCATCCTTCAACAAATCCTCCACAATCCTCGTGCAAAGTCACTCTCTTCAATTGAGATCTGATTTTTCCCATCTCATATCATCTTCAAAGCCATTTCATCATTTATCTTATCTAAAGGGGTTTGGAAAGGGATTTTTTTCGTATCAAAGTAGCACCAATCCCCCTATGGGATGATGCTTTAGTAGTTTAGGAATAGATTTTATGCTTGTATGGCTTATGATTTTACGTTAGTTTGATAATGTCATTATTTCCTTTATGTTTGCTCAACAATTTCATAGGGAGGGATTTTATCTCATTTGTTCAAAGTTGACAGATTTAACCCATATCTGTCAATCTTTGTTCAAAGCTGGTTTTGGTCCTCACACAATGTAAAATCCTAAAAATAAAGTTTAAGTGTGTAGGATTAGACAAATTCACCAAATGTCAAGGAAAATTGGTGCAGGAGCACCTAATCACCTAGTTGCACATCTCCATGTTTGAAGGTCAATAAAATTCATTGATGGGTGTCTAGGTTGGTATAAGAGTGTTTTTTGTTTTATTTAGGCTTAATAAGGTCTAAAAGGACCAATCATAATGTATTAGAAGCATCTTGAGTCATTAAGGGTGAAATATTAATCTTGCACTTAAAGTGTCCTTGTAGCCTTTGTAGGAAAATTCTTGAGTTTGTAAAGGGGAGTGCAATAAAAGAGTTTAGAAGTTATATTAGGGATAAGATAAAGGTGTTTAATTGGTCTTAGGTGTCTTGGACAACAAAATTGCATAATGATGCTTATTTGGCAATAATTGTCAATGTTAGCACTTTTAAGCCAAATGGAGGTCTTGGTAGTTAAAGGGTGGTTAAAGGCATTGGGGGAAGGTTTTCTTGATTTGTAAATGTATAAAGACATCTTGAAATCCTGAATGGAGGTTCAATGAAATTCCCTTTGAGGAATTTGTGCTCTGTTTCAACGTCCAACTATGAATTTCCAAGCATTTTTTGAGTTTTAAATCTTTCTTACTATGTACGGCCTAGTACAGGCCTCCAATGATTTTAAATTCATAAAATACTATGGCGGAATGTCTTAACATCTATTTCCTTCTATTTTGAGGCTTCTTTAATTAACTTTGTGGAAGGAAATCTTCATTGTTCTTGATCTGCCTGTAACAGGCCAGTATGGTTTAAGTTTCATTTTTGTTTAAGGATGGAGCCTTTCCTCCTATTGTGGTGACCTATGATTCATAGGAAAGGCATGTATTATTTTAATTTAAGTTTTCATGCTTCATTGGAACCAAGGAAAGGTGTCTATAGGGCTAGGTAATGTTACCCTAGGCTGGAATTGTGGGTTTTTGTCATAAAATGAAGGAACTAAAGTAGTGATTCTGAGAACTAATGAGGTTAAAGGCCTAATGAGTGTTTTTTATGTTTGTACATACCCTAATATAGTAGTTTGGTGTTTTGGTTGGGCTTGGAAAGCCTTGGAAGGGTGAAATACTAAAAACCCTAGGTATTTGTGAGTAAATTGAGGGTTTTGGAGAACAATAGCCTAGAGGGAGTGAAATTGTCAAAGACCTATGAATTTGGGTGTTTTGAGACACATTTAAGGACTATCCAAGAGATGGATGGTTTATGAGAAGTTTGAAGAACACTTTGTTTGTAAAATAGGGCTAATTCTTGTAGCCTTTTTGCAAGGCAATTTGATGATTCTCCATAATGTTGCAAAGAAACCTTGTGTGATTGGTTTGGGATTTTTTTTGGGGTCTAAAAGTATGGTTAAATGATGTTGAGTTGGTCTTTTGGTGGCCTTCTCTAAAATATAAGCCCAATTGTTGAGTTTTGGAGTCTATAACCCGTTGGTGTCAGTTGATTCAATGTGAATGATTGTGGTTTGAAAGGTTGATGCCTTATTGAGTTTTGATCAGTTTGAGTCTTCTCCACCTTGGATCTGCATCAAAAATAAACTTCTAGGATAATCTAATTAAATGCATACAAACAACATAATTAGGCTTAGTTAACTTAAAATAAAATGTGAATTAGAAATTGTGAAAGTATGCAAGTTAAGCTAGCAATTATAAAAACTCAAGGATACTTAGCTCAACAACCAAAGAATGAATTTCAAAGATTATGTGATCAAAATTTAAATTCTAAAACATGGTTCCTATATATTTTTAGTTTAGCTATTAACTCAAAAGTTATTATTCTTCTTATAGAATTTTCTTATAATTAAGATTATCAAAATAAAATACATAAACCTTAACAAAGAAAGATATATCAATGAAGAAAAAGGAAATTAAGGAAATTTTAGATCTAAAAAGAGAATTTAAGTAACTATTTAATATATCTTGAAATCCTATTGCAATGTCAAATCCTATAAAGAAAGTAGAGTTGTGTAGGATTAGACAAATTCACCAAAAATTTGAAGTAAAATAAACTTCTATGATAATCCAAGTAAATGTATACAAACAACATAATTAAGCTTAGCTAACTAAAAATGGAATGTGTATTAGAACTTTTGAAAGTCTACAAGTTAAGCTAGGACTTATAAAATCCATAAGGATACTTAGCTCAACAACCAAAGAATGAATATCTTAAAGTGAAGAAGATTATATGATCAAAATTTGAATTTTAGAACATGATGCCTCTATATTTTTAGTCTAGCTATTATCTCAAAAGTTATTATTCTTAGTTCAATTTTCTTAATTAAGATTATCACAATAAAAATAAATAGACCTTATTAAAAAATGTATATCTTGATGAAGAAAAATTAAGTTATAGAAAGTTTAGAACTAAAAAGACAATATAAGTAAAAATATATATATCTCAAAAGCCTATTACAATGTAAAATCCTAAAAATAAAGTTGAGTTGTGTAGGATTAGATAAACTCACCAAAAATGTGAAGGAAGATAAACCTCTAAGATAATCCAATTAAATGCATACAAACAACATAATTAAGCCTAGTTAACTAAAACTAGAATGTGAATTAGAAATTGTGAAAGTGGGAAAGTTAAGCTAGGAATTGTAAAAACCACAAGAATAATTAGCTTAGCAAGCAAGAGATTAGGAAGGGTCGGGGAAAATGAGTGGTTGAGGAAGGGCATGATGATGGTCACAAGCAAAAGAAAGGGAAGCTAGTGGATAGCTTGGCTCTAGATGTTGTGATGGATACTCAGACTGTGTAGAAAGGTCCTCTATCTTTTAAGGAGAAGCTCCACTTCTTGGCTCAGGAGTGGAAGGCGATCAGTGGTCTCAAGTT
This sequence comes from Sequoia sempervirens, assembly GCA_007258455.2. NCBI lineage: Eukaryota > Viridiplantae > Streptophyta > Pinopsida > Cupressales > Cupressaceae > Sequoia > Sequoia sempervirens. Next base: position 17,324,109 of record VDFB02353493.1, on the reverse strand, counting down.
GTTGGGAGACCTATAGGTGTTTTGTGGTCCTTTGTTGGTCTTTTTTGGTGTTGTCTTTGTTCCTATTTACTGGTCAAACTATTTAAGCTTTAATTTTATGTTTTTCTTTAGTTTGTTGGGTATTTCACTTCTCGTGAGCCCCTCATTTTCCTTAATAGCCTTTTTGTAATGGGTACTGCCCCTTCCATTCTTAATCTAATCAAAACAATCAAAGAATGAATTCCTTAAAGCGAAGAAGATTATGTGATCAAAAATTGAATTCTAAACCATGATGCCTGTATATTTGTAGTCTATTTATTAACTCAATATTTATTATTCTTAGTGGAATTTTCTTATTATTTAAGATTATCACAATAAAATATGTAAACCTTAATAATATATATATATATCAATGAAGAAAAATGAAGTTATAAAAAAAAATAGATCTAAAAAGAGAATGTATGAAAATAATAATAATATATCTTAAAATCACATTGAAATGTGAAATCCTGAAAAAGAAAGTTGAATTGTGTAGGATTAGACAAATTCACCAAAAATGCACGAAGGAAAATAAACTTCTAAGATAATCTAATTAAATGCACACAAACAACATAATTAATTTTGTAGTTAACTAAAAATAGAATGTGAATTAAAAATTATGAAAGTGTGCAAGTTGAGCTAGGACTTATAAAAACAACAAGGATACTTAGCTCAAAACCCAAAGAATGAATTCCTTAAAATGAAGAACATTATGTGATCAAATTTTGAATTTTAAAATATGATGCCTCTATACTTTAAGTCTACCTATTAACTCAAAAGTTATTATTCTTAGTAGAATTTTCTTATAATTAATATTATCACAATAAAACATATAAACTTATATAATAAAATATATATCAATGAAGAAAAAGAAAGTTAAAAAAATTGAGTTGAAGTACAAACCTATGTCACACTTTATAAAGGAATCGTCCAACATGAAAAAAATATCAACTTTGACCATATCAAAGTGGTCTTTGTGTTTTGAATTTCAAAATGATGTAAACTAATAAAATGTAGAACTCTTATTGAAGTTTATTCCTATAATGTTTCAAATTTTTTAAAATTGTTTGATATTTTTTTATCAATTTAAGAGCCATGGGAATCATGGCGATATGCAGTTCGAGCAGTCTATGGATTTGGGGTTTTCTGATGTGGCAAATGGGAAGGCTAGATCGTGCGATGGAAAAACGTTGCTGCTCCCTGGTGGTGAGGCTTGAAAGGTCAGGTCGTGTGGTGAGGATGTCGTCAAAGATGCACTCTCTGAAGGTAAGTGTGTGTTTGAGGCCTCCAAGGTGTCTTGTGAGGGTTGTCCTTCGAAGGAGGCATTTCTAGAGTTTCAAGGGGATAAGGTGCCGCTGAAAAAGAAGTGTGGGTCCCATCTAGGGAATCGTGTGTGGCTAACTCGAGTATTCCTCAGATTCAGCATGCTCTAGTGGGTGATGGTTGACTGATAGGGTAGTCATCATTGTTGGGGCAGAGATGGTCTGACCTTTTTTCTTCTAAGCTTAAAGGCAAAGGAGTAGCTTTTGAGTCTTCTTCTAACATGGAAGGAGGTTTTTACTTATCTATTCCTGACTCTCTTGTTGACAAAAATATTGCTAAAATAGATTTCTCCCTAGTTGGAAATGTTTTAGGTCCCCAACCTAATATCGAGGAGGTTCGTACCTAGGTCCATAAGAAGTGGGTGTTAAAAGGTTAGGTGGAAGTTGCAACTATGGCTAAAGGTTTTTTCTCCTTTGTTTTCTCCTATGATGAAGACCTGAGAGTGGTTTTTACGAAAGGATCGGGGTCATTTGGGTGTATTACTCTGGTTCTTCATCCTTGGGAAATTGGGATGGATCTATCCAAGTGTCTCTTTCATTCAGCCCCTATGTGGGTTAAGCTACCGAACTTGTGTTTGGAATATTGGGACAAAGAAGTGTTTAAGGCGGTGGCTAACTCCTTCTAGCAGATTTTTTCTATTGATGAGGCCGCTCTTTCCAGGAAGCAACTGGTTGTAGCTAGGTTTTGTGTCATGATTGACCAAGACACTGTGATGTCTAATTTCTTCCTCTTGAACTCTAAGGTGGGATCCTAGAAGCAACAAATTGTTTTTGAAAATCTCCCTTTCACTTGTTTCAAATGTAAGAAGGCAGTTCAATGGGCTAAGGATTTCCCTACTAAGGTGGCCCCGCCTAATACTACTCAGTAGTCTAAGGTTTGGAAGATTAAGGAGCCCAAAGAGAATCAAGGTGAGTCAGCTATTGGCAATGGTGTGGAAAGTGAAGTTAATATTGAAGATCACTCTATCCCTCTTAAGGCTCAGTTGGCAAGGAGTTTGAGAAAACTATGGAGGTGGTTGTAGGCCAATCTTTGATTCAAGATGTGGATCATATATCAGATACTTTATGCTCCCCTAAAAGGCTTGTATTGAAGCCTTCTATTGCCCTAGCTTCCCCAAAACATAATGCTTATGGGCCAGTGGTTGGTGACGGTGCTTTGGTGGTGGCTGATACTGGGAGTAAGGATGAAGATCGTTATATTCAGGTGTGAGGTACAAGGAAGAAGTCCTCTACTACTCCTCCCCCTCAACCTCACAAAGGTGTTACCACAAGAAGGAAAAAAGCAGGTTGTGGGTCTAAATCGAGGGGTTGGGGTAGACCTTCCCTGCAAAAAGGTAGGGAGAGGGAGTGCAAGCAAGACATTGTTGAAGAGGTTCTGAAGAGGTTTAGAAAACCCTTTTTGATCAATGCTCAAAGAGAACCCCCTCTTCATGTAAATGAAGATTATTTCCTAGAATATTAGGGGGCTGAATAATATGCACAAACATGACCTTCTAAAGAACTTAGTCCGGGACCATAAGCTGGAATTTTTTTTTATCCAAGAGATGAAAATGCAGATTGATAAGTTGGAAGCTCTGAAGAATCTTTTTTTTAAAGATTGTGGTTTTCATGGGGTTAGCTCTGAGGGAGCTTCGGGTGGCATTGCCACATTTTGGAATGCCAAGTTGATCAAAGATGTTCTAAATGCAAAAGGTTTCAATCATGTGGAGACGAAGTTTATTTGGATCAAGGATTCTTATTCCTGGAGTTATTTCTAATGTTTATGCTCCTAACCTGAAGAGAGCTAGGAAAAAGTTATGGGATGATCTTGGGAGTCTTAGGATGAATTTTTTGGACAGCCCCCAGATTGTGATGGGAGAATTCAACACTCCTTTGTGTGATAATGAGAAATTCAGGGGGGTACAAGCCAATCTAGAGAGCGAGCTTGATTTAAGAATGTTCATTAATGATAATGCTCTTATAGATGTTAAGTTGACTAGAGCTAATTTTACTAGGTCTAACAGGTGTGTTGGTGTGGATAATATTCAAGTTAGACTGGATAGAGCTTTAGCTTCTGCTTCCTAGTTTGTGGACCTTACTTGTTCCCTGTCTTCTATCATGAGATGTGGGTCTGACTAGACTTCCCTATCTCTTTTGTTCCTGATAGGCTTGGGGGTAAGAAACGCTTTCCTTTCTGGTTTGAAGCCATGTAGTTAATGGATCCAAGATTTATGGATTGTATTATAAAATGGTGGCAAGTCAACATAGATGGTTGTACGATGTTCAAAGTTGCCAAGAAATTGACTTTTGTCAAAAGGAATCTCAAGAAATGGAATAAATATTCATTTGGTCATATTTTTTATTCTAAAAGCTTCATTCTTCAAAAGTTGGATGGTATTTAGAGTGACATTCAGTCTAAGGGTTTATCGGAGGATTTACAGCTACTAGAGGATGTCCTCATGCAATTGCATGATATTGTAGCTAAGGAGGAAGATTTCTAGAGGCAGAGCTCTTGTGCTATTTGGTTGAAGTCTAGAGACCACAATTCTAGGTTCTTCCATCTCATTTCCCTTAGGCATAAATCATCTAATAGAATATCCTTGTGGTTGATGGTTTGTTGTTGGAGGATGAAGAAGCTATTAGGAGAGTGGTTGCTAGTTTCTTTGAGCAGCTTCTGAAGGATGATCTAGCCTGGGACCAAAACTGTGTGGAAGCTTCTCTAGAGGTTATTCCTAAGGTTGTCTCAGAGGTTTTAAACAAGGAGCTTACTACTATTCCTTCAGCCTTGGAAGTTAAGGAAGCGGTCTTCTCTTTTGAAGGAAACAAGGCCCTTGAGCCTGATGGTTTTCCTTTTCTATTCTTCTAGTCATGTTGGGAGACTATTTTGGAGCATGTGATCAATGCTACCAAGGAGTTATTTGGCTCCAAAATTCTTCTCAAAGAGCTGAATGTGACCTTCATTATTTTGATTCCCAAATCTGTTGATGTTAAGAGCTTTAGTGAGTATTGTCTGATCAATCTTTGTAATTCTATTTATAAAAAAATTTTGAAAGTGCTTGCTACTAGATTGCAAAAATGCCTATCGAGCTTGATCTCTAAGCATCAAAGTGGTTTTGTTAAGGGTCGTCAGATCCTTGATTCTATTATAAGTGTTCATGAGCTTGCTCATTCTATTAATGTCTCTAAGAAATTGGGATTCTTCTTAAAGCTGGACCTACTTAAAGCTTATGATAGGGTGAACTGGAGATTTCTATTGAGAGTGTTGGATAGTTTTTGTTTCTGTAAGAAGTTTCTTCAGCTTGTTGAACAACTTATCTCTACTCTATTTTTTGTTGTCTTGGTGAATGGTTCTCCATCCCCCTTCTTTCGAAGCTCGCATGGGCTGAGGCAGGGAGATCCTATCTCACCACTTCTCTTTATTTTGATGGTAGAGGCTCTTGGTAGAAATATCCAAAAGGTGCTATTTTTTGGTGCTCTAAAGGGTCTCTCTCCTTCTAGATGTGATTTGGTTAGCCATCAACAATTTGTTGACAACACTATTTTGATGGGTGAATTGTCTTTTCAAGAAGTTAGAGCTATTAAGAGGTCAATTGAAGATTACGAGAAGATTCTGGTCAGAGGATCAATCTTCCTAAGAGTCAAATTTTCTTCCTGAACACTCTTGAAACTTTGCAAATAAAACTTGCTAGAATCCTTTCATGCAATAGAGGTGATCTCCCTGCTACTTATCTGGGGCTCCCCTTGTGTATCTCTAAGGTCCTGAATTCCTTCTGGTTGGGCCTGTTGTTGGGCCTGTTGTATAATTTTAGTAGAAAGCTAGAGGGTTGGAAAGGTGCACTTCTTAGCCAGGTGGGCAAGATTCAACTTATTTCTTCCACTCTCCAAAATTTACCATTGTATGTTAAGAGTCTCTTTAGAATTCCTGTCAAGTTTGAAGAGATAATGGAACAAATAATGAGAAGATTCTTATGGTTGGGTGTTGAGACCAAAGCCAGAATCCCTCTTATTGCTTGGGATTTGGTGTGTAGACTGAAGAAATGGGGGGCACTTGGTATCAAAAATTTAAAGGATTTCAATAAGGCTCTCTTGTCGAAAAATATTTGGAGGCTCCTAATGGGGATACAAGGTGGGCCTCTTTGGCTTGTAACAAATATTTATATGGCATGGGGAGATCATGGAATCTGTTGTCATTTGATGATATTTTGTCTAGTTATTTGTTTGGAGGAACATAGTTCTATGCAAGGATCTGATTATCAAGGGTGTTAAATGGTTGCTGGGTGATGGTACAAGTATTCTTTTTTGGGAAGATGTTTGGTGTGATTTTATACTTTTAATCAATATTCCTTGGGCTCCCCCTATTGTCCCCTTGTGAAAACACCTTTTTGGGAATAGGGTGGCTTATTACTTTCAAGATGGGGAGTGGAAAAATTTCTAGGATTAGGATTCGTCTTTGAAGGTTGTAGGACTTCTTGAGCAATGTTCGTATTCCCACTTTTCCGAGGCCGGATAGGCTCATTTGGGCCCCCTATTCTAGTGGTAATTTTGTGGTGGCTTCTACTCTTGCAATTTCACTAGAAAATCTCAATTCTCTTCCTTTCTAGGGGAAGTTATGGAACAAGAAGTTGATTCCTAAAGTGAATTTCTTCTTTTGGTTGCTTATTCAAGGTAAATTTTTAATGCAGGATAACCTTTGTAAGAGGGATTTTGTGATTCCTAATAGATGTGCTCTATGTGAAGCTGATGGTGAGAGTACTTTTCATATTTTTCTTGGGTGTGACTTCTCTTTTTCTCTTTGGAGTAAATTTCTTGGTATTTGGAATATTGGTTGGGCCTTTCTAGACTCTCTTGATAAGCTCATTGATCAGTGGAATTACCCTTCCTCCTCTCTTGTCCTTCATTGGCTTTGGGATCTTATGGCCTCACATATTGCTTGGGGGTTATGGAAAGAGAAAAATAATAGAATTTTTCATGATTCCAAGCTTAAAGTTGGTAGTATTTTTATCAAAATCTAGAGGGTGATTTTGGAAAAAAATTCTCTAATAAATGATAATGGAAAAATCCTAGGCGCGGTGGCAGTCTTGTTGGGAATTCGAACCAATCACTATGCAGAGGTAGAGGCTACATTTATTAGTGTCAAATATGTTGTCAACAAAGATTACTCCAAAATATGGGTTGAAGGTGACTCACTAAATGTAATTAACTATCTATGCAACACCCATCCTCCAAGTTGGAATGTGGATCAGCTCATTAAAGATAATATAATCATGTTGTGATCTTGTGAAGATACCCGCATCTCTCATGTTTATCGAGAAGGAAACTCATTGGAAGATTTTTTTCCAACAAGGTTGTCAATTTAAATGAGTTTCGTGCATGGGAGGAGGGCTCGATCCTTCCCAAGAAAGCTACAAGCTTATTGAGGAATGATGGCATGGGTTGAGATGATGCGGCATTTAATTTCCAGTATTTTCTTCTATCTCGCATGCTTTGTGGGTTTCCTTTTGCTCTTTAGCATTCAGTTGAGTTTTTTTTGCAAGGGATTTCTTGTTTTGGTACTATCTAAAATGGATGGTGACAAAAGAAAAATTGAGCCACATTCTTGTGCAGGAATTAAGAGAAAGAAGAAGCTATGGAATATTTTGCATCATGGTAATTTCACACTGTTCTTAGAGAGGTTGCATGGGCATGACCCTAATGCCTTAGCATAGTTTGTTTCTTACTGGAATAATCATAGGCTCAAGATAAAAGGCTTGGAAGTGGAGGTTAACGAGGAGTTGGTTGCTTTAGTTACTGGGACGCTGACGATTGGTTGTAAGTTTTTCAAGGACAATAAGAGAAACGAGGAAGCCATGGTCCAATTCTTCAAGCATGACAAGCGGAAGAATTTAGGCAAGTGTTGTTGAGGTGCTTATGTGCTATGCAACTCTGGAGGGGAGGTTTACTACTATTCTCGATCACCACTTCACTCTTCTTAACCATTTTAGACATGGTTTATTCATTTCTTTCCCTTTTTTTTATTATCGTCTATGGAGGTTTTTGTTTATTCTCATCTAAATAATAGGAGGGCTCTCATCCTCCATGAAGGTTTGATTTTATTAATCATGGAGCATGTTAAGACTCTTCTCCCTATCCCTACTATTAAGGGTAAGGAGAAGTCTTTAAGTGATGTGTCTAGGTCGTCAGGCTCAAATTCCAGTATGGATGAGGAGGAGGAATGGAACGAGGAGGAGGAGGAGGAAGTGTCTCGGCCCTTGTGACCACATCTTCAAAGAAGAGGAATTTGGGTGGTTCTAAGAGTAACTGGGCAGCCAAACACCTTCTTCTTTCTGACAGCAAGGACACAGAAGTCAGCTCGGATGGTTCCCCTCCCAAGACCGAGGAGGTGGCTATTGGTCAGGGTGTTGTTGCTGGTGGTTTTGAGGTGGGGTCACAAGATAATGTTCTAGGTTCAGAGGACAAGGACAAACTGTGAAGGTCTTCTTAGTGTATTTCCAACCTAAAGAACAAGGCCTCAAAAATGTCAGCTAAGGACCCCAATGTATCTTGTGAAGGCAAGGATTCTAGTGAAAAGGTGGTGGCTATTGAGGATTCTCCAGTGCAGTATTTTCCCAATGTGGAGCCGAATGAGGAGATTAATGGTTTTGATGAGGAGGATTCTAAGAAGAGAGCTAAATAGGAGCCTTTGAAGGTAAATCCTCTTTCCAAGGACTTTTCTTACCTCGATGATGATTCTACCTCACTGTTTGATTTGCTGGAAATGGCTAGGGTTGGGGACACTGGAAGTTTTAAGTTAGCTAAGTGAACTCTTCAAGAGTTCAATAATATTAACATTAAAATTAGAGGTTTGAAGGAGAATCTAAAGATTGTTCTAAAGGAGTCAGTGTCGGACATTCTAATTGACATAATGGTGGACCTTGAGAGTTCTTTCCATGATTTCAAATCTTTGTGTGAAGATAGAATGGCTGCTTTGGAATCCAAGATTTTGGGAATGAACGCGGACATAAAAAAGCTTCTATAGGCGTGTCACATCTCTGTGAAGAATAATGTGGACTCCTTGGAAGTCCTTTTCAGAAAGATAAGTGAGCTTAGGGAGGATCAACTTTATTTTTATGACCTTATGGAGAAAAATCACTCGGTTAAAGGAAAACGAAAAAAAGGTGCTAAAGATGATGACAAAGGACTTGTGGTTAGAGAGTCAGCTAATTGGAAAAATTCCTTTGATGCTTAGAATAAGGAGCTATTGGATATGGTCAAAAAGCATAGAAGCCAGGATCTTGAGGTGATCAACACCTTAAGCAGTTTGAATTAGTGTTTTTGCTTTCTATTTTTTGTTGGGTGTCAGTTTTTTCCCTATTTTTTTGTTTTTTTGATGTTGTTGGGTGTTGCGATTAGCTTACTGTCTCATCTTTCATCAAGCACCCTTTTTTCTAGTGTTTTTTGGTTTTTGGGATGCTGTCGGTGTCATTATGATGTATTTTTTAGCAACTCTTAGTATCATTTTTTGTAAAGGGTTTCTAGTCCCTTCAAAACCTATTTTTCCCATATAATCAAAACAAACAAATACAAAAAACTTCATTTTCTCCTGAATTGTTTACTTCCAAATAGGTGACTTCAATATCTAAGGCATGAAAAAAAATTGAAATTTTGATCAATATATATCTCATAATAATATTTTAAAGTTAGTTGGACAGTTTCAGCCGAATCGAAAGGATTTTGGTCGAAAATAATTCAGCCAAAAGGGTTTTGATTAGAACCCTTTCCGTCAAAAATATGTTATAAATTTTTATTTTTGGTATTTTTTAGTTTTTTTAATTATTAAATTACAAAAAATTAGAGTAAAAAAATACTGATTTTGATAGGGGTAGAGTTATATTCTTAGATATCATGATTTGAAAATAATTTTGACTAAAAACCATTTTTTGGCTTTTTTAATTATTAAATTACAAAAATTTGGAGAGAGAAAAAACGTTGATTTTGACAGGAGTAGAGTTGTATTCTCAAGTACCATTTTCTGAAACATGTAATTGATTAAATCAATGATTTTTTGAATGTAGGTAGACCTCTATATATCAAACATAGAGATTAAAGTATTTGTATGCGTTATTTTTGTATAAAGGTGAATTCAAATTTGAGCAATTTTTGATGGGGAATATAAAGACAAGAACAAGGTTGTACGATCAAAGAAGAGATACTACAAATATGGATGAAGGAACATCTACTCAAGAACAACCCATGGAAATTGTTGATGACCAAGGAGTACAGGTATAAGAAAAAATTGAAGGTGGTGATAGAAATTTTTTGTATGGTATGGAAATTCTGATAGAGATGGATGAAGATTCTCTTTTCAATAAGATTTCATCTAAAGATATGTTATCTAAAGCACATTAAAATTACACACTAAAAGAAAATGGGATGAATTTTTTGAAGAAAAGTCTATAATTGGAAGAGCACATTTATTTGCAAAGTTATTTAGGAGGAAAGAAATGACCCCTGTTTTGGAGTTGTTAGTGATTGATAATAAGAAAAAGTCATTAGATTCATTAAAATAAATAATAGTTGAAAACCTATAAGAAGCATTGAATTCTATTGAAAGAAAGAGTCGAGCTGCTAATTTAAGTGTTGAACGTAGAGCATTGATGACTATAATTTTTAGTAAGAAATTATCACATAGAAGACAAGTTCAAGCAATTTCTCAATTACTCAATGTTTCTAGGAGAACTGTTCAAAGACATATTGCAAAGAGAAATAGATTGGATGGAAATATTGAGAATAATTGGGTAAATATTTGCATGGTTCCTCGAAAAGATAGAATCTCAAAAGATGTAAAGGAACAGGTGATTGAATATTGGACCAACCACTTTCATATTTCTTTCAATAGAAGGGACACTATACAAATAAAAGGTGAAGATGGTACAAAAATTTCACATCAAAAACATTTTATAGATACAACACAAAGTGAACTTTTTGAAGCATTCAAACTATAATTTTCAGATGTGAAAATTTGTCAAAGGATGTTTGAGAGACTACGACCAAGTTTTGTACATATAAATAAAGTATGTGAAACTTTTTTCTCGAAATCATGTTGAATTTCATCTACACCTACAATCATATAAAAAATCTATGGTAGTAATTAATCCAACTATGGTCATCTCTAGAAGTACAACACAATTTGTGAAGTATCTTCTATGTGAAAAAATAGAAGATTCAAATGAATTCAAAGTGCAATGTATAAAAAATATATGTAATGATTGTGGAAATTTGAAGAATCTTTTACAGGTTGATAATATTGATCATTCAATGCAAGTTATGTGGAAGAGATTTGAATATAAGAAATACTCAACAAATTTAGGAGTTGAGAGCAGAAAAATTGTTCTTAGAGAGAGTGAGTTTTCTTACAATGAATTTATGAATAAATTTTGCAATATCATATATCCACATATTCAACATTGTCATGGTGCTAGATGGCAAGATAAGAAATTCCATGACCCAAAGAATTTCTTTCCACTAGTTTGTATTCTCTGTACTGTTATTTTCTCTAAGAACTATACATTTAGTCCTCAAACTAAGATTCAAATTCAATATTATCATTTAGAGCAATTTGCAATATTTGTACAAGTTTTCTATAGGCATGTTGAAGATGAACAAATTATCAAAGATGAACGAATTATCAACAAAGAGGTTCACTTTTATATCAGTGATGATACAGGTCATGATAAAAGCTATGTAGCCCGTTGTTTTGGAATATTGTTTAAATACTTGAGACAATGTCAAATAGATGCTTTACAACACTGGATATGGTCTGATGGATGTGCTAGTAGGTGTTGATTTAATTTTTCAAAAAATGTATATATTTATTTGTTTACTTGAAGACTTGAATTGTTCAGTTATTCATACATTGTACACATATAGTTTATTTTACTATTTTCGCTTTAAATGAAATTGTTTGTAACTTCACAAGATAATTTAAGTCTGCAAAATTTTTTAATTGGTTAAGCCAACAACATATTAAACATGACATAAAATTCTTGTGGAATTTGTGGAATTTCTATGAGAGTAGACATGGAAAAGGATAGCATGATGGAGTAGGAGCATGTGTGAAGCATGCACTTCACCAACATGAACTTGCAAGTAACACCATATGGACTAGAAATTTAAATTCTTAAATTTTAAATTCTTAAATCTGTTAGAAAAAAGGTGTCTCAATATATTGCATGTGTTGAAAATTGGAATCTTACCATTATGCAATAGTTTTTTTGATATTTCCAATGTTGCATCTTTAATATTGAGTGTTGGATTTTAAAAAAAATCTAATTGTGGCATGAGTACTAATGAGTGCTCGGTAAAGTAGATTAAGAAGAGAGTAAGGTTAGAAATGTATACCTAAACCGTCAAGGAAGAAAAACATGATCTGGTGTACCTGATAGTGCAGGGAAAGCAAAGGACTCCATAGCTGCTCAGAACTATGAAGTTGAAAAAAAGAAAGTTCCTTACAAGCTCTCAGTCTTGCAAGGAAGGTGTCCCCCAAAAACTCTAGCATGGAGGAAACACAAAGGAAGCGCCCTATAGGCTCTCAAACCTATAGGGAAGGTATCTCCCAAAAACTATAGCATGGAGGAAACCCAAAGGAAGCACCCTATAGGCTCTTAGTCCTGTAGGGAAGGTAGTCCCCAAGATCTCTCACATGAAGAATATCCAAGGAAAAACCCTACAGATCTGCAACCATGTAGGGGAGGTAACCCCAAGATCTCTCGCATGGAGGAAACCTGATAAAGTAGACTCTACAAAGTTAGGAAGTGGCCAAATAGGTAGATAAGTGGAAAGATGTGTGGACCGTCGATAATTAGGTAGTCTTTCAAAAGGGTCCCTCGGGAACCCTTCAAAAGAAGAGGGGTCCACTCAAGGGACACACTATTTGAAAAGTGAGGTCAAGTCAGGTTGTCCCCAAGCTAGACGTGAATGATTTTACTCAAGATAAGATACTTCAAAGGGGCTCCCTCAGGAACACACCATGAAGAAGGGGGTCCACACGAGGGACGCATGATTCAAAAGAAAATATTTTCTTTCTCAGGGCAATCCATCATCAAGGAGTCCTTTCGATAGATGTTCACTTCATCAAGGAATTTGAAAGGAAGAATATGCCCCCACACAAGGGGAAGGTCAAAGTTGTTCCTGCTTCAAAGTAAGGTTTCCAAGTCCTTTCTTTACGAACCCATGATGAAGGAAACATGTTCTATTAGGGTTCCTAGTTGAGAATGTGATTCTGAAGAAAGGTTTGCTAAGATCTTTGAGAAAGGATTCATTGGCAATGAATGCTCTTTCTGAAGATTAAAATGTTGAAGGAAAGCGTCGTCACACATGAAAGGGACAACTCAAGCAAAGAAGAGAAAAAGAGAAAAACACAAAAAAATGGAACAGGGGGATTTGGTTTAGCAAGGTCAGATCTATCTGAGCTCATATGAATAATCGGTAATCGCGATGCAAGGTGAAAGATCATCAATCCCAAACCAAATTAGGAAGAATGCACAAAAAATAAAGTAAAAATAGAAAATTGGGTCAACATGGAAAGGAAGCCTAAATGCCCCCAACAATTTGCATCATCTCCAATTTATCAAAAATCAAGCAAAAACATGGAAGAATGATGATATGAATAGAAGAAGGTTTATGACACAAAAACCACGCTTGTATCCAAGCACCAACAAGGGTGGCAAGGGTCATCCAGGCACATATAGCATGATCACAAGGGAACACATCACAAAACACACACACACACAAAAGATCAAGAAGAGGCCTCCTCCTAACATTGATCAGCGAAGAGGTCATCTACTTCCCACTCTAGATCATCGTAGGGGGAAGGAGGATGAGTCTTCAGTGGTGGGATGTTAAGAGGAGGAGCATTTGGCCTCCGCAACAAGGGCCAAGGAAGAGGGCCCCTCGACGTCCTCTCCACCGAGCTCTTATGGATCTAAGGTCAGGGACTTTGTGAAGATCACTGACAAGGCCAAAACTTTAGCCACAGAGTTAAATATGCACCCCACTAGAGTGCCATGTCTAACTTCAGTGGATAGGGTAGGTTGCACCTGAGATTCACCTTTGGGCTCGCCGAGTGACCCTGGAGCGATGATGAACCCACGAGAAGCCAGGACTAGTTTTGTCACTAGGACAAAACAAGTCAGTGCAAGACCACCTTGTGAAGAAGGTGGGATCCTCTTACGTCCTTCACTACTAGAAGGACCACTGTACTCCACCTTTTTCTTCGTTGAAGGAGATGAACTCCCCATAGACAAGGCTAGAGGCATGGAGGAAGAGGAGGAAAGAACCGCAATGGATACAACCAAGGTATTAATCATATCCATGGGCTTCAGGAAAGGCTAGATATCCAAGATGTACATTACCAAAGGTGGCTCCACTGAAGGAGTGATGAACACTTGTACCCCCTTGGGGTTAGGTACGTTTGCACTCACAATGGAAGCTGGAAGTAGGGAAAAACTAGACTAGATAGAAGGAGAAGGAAGGGAAGGGGGTGACACTACAAGAGGCCTTAAAGTAGGGGTGGTAGGAGGCCATGGATTGAATTCCCTTCAAGAACCCTTCTTTCTACCATATAAATAGTACCATAGTCTGGATTATTCATTAGGGAGATCCGCGATCCTAAGCATGGACCTATGCCAAGGAGGAATCATCGGGCTCAATGGGTAGCCACTGGGTTGACTCATCAAGTACTCTTTCCAAGAGAGGGGAGAGGATGAGGTAGTCTAGGGAAAGGAAACCTTTTCTTTGCCTTTGCAAGAAGGAGAGGGAGCTAGTGCAGACTTCTCCTTTTTCTTCTGAGAAGGGGGAATGGTTGGCATAGGCTTCTCCTTCTCCTCACGAGAAGAGGAGGAAACCAACTACTGCATCACAAGAAGGGTCAGTTTCAGCTATCCCTTGCCCCCAGTCTTATACTTTACATAATTCTTGTAAAGTAGGTCCATTCTCGGAGGAAGCAGACCAACTAGGGAGGGAAAAAAGTGATCCAATGGATATCCACCACGGGACACCAAGGGTTGATATCCAATGTCATGCACTACATGCACGACACCGTCATGGGATAATTTTAAACACTTGTGAATAACGGAGGTGATTCCATTCATGGAAGCTAACCAAGGTATTCCTAGCTTCAACCTGAATAGATCTAACTCTAGGATAACGTCAAAAACTGTGTCAACAACCCTAGGTCCAACCAGGATGGACAAAGTTATCAAGCTGTAAGGTTTAAGGCACATACCATCATGTGTATGAATGGTAGATTTTGTTTCTTCATATTCTTCCTTTTGTAATGAATTTAGTACCAATGTCTCTTTAGTGATAACATTCACGTGGCTCATGGGGTCCACTAGGACTCCTGTCACAATGTTACCATTGACATGAGGGGGAATGTAGAGAGGTGAGGGTTTAATGTTTAAGGGAAAATCTTGTGATGTGAATGTAATTTCTAGTGAACCAAGTGCGGGTGGAGTAGTGGAAGTTACCGTGACCATGTTAACATAGGCCCCGAGTTGAGTAATAGATTCAGCAGGATCTACAATCATGTTAGTAGAGTGTGATGGAAATGGGTCTGTGTATATCTATAATTCAATGTTAGCCTTCACCACTGATTTTTTAGCATTTTGCTTACTCCCATCAAGATGAATGGTACCGTCCTTGATACAGTCCTAAATCTCATGATGTAGCCGCATACAATGTTTGGTATCATGCCCATTAACCTAATGGTACTGACAATAAGTGTTCCCATCATATCAATTAGGGTAAGGTTCTTTAATAGGCTTAGGACTCAGTAAAGTTATAATCTTATCCTTCAACAAATTTTACAAGATAGAAGAATAGGATTCTAATAATTTTGTGAACTTTTGATTACATTTGAGGTCGTTGTCATCAATAGTGGCAACTACATTCGTAGCGGCCTTACCTTTCCCAGAAACTGATACGATGGACTTTCCCTCAGAATGGGGGCATGAGGAGGTTCCCCCAAACTAAACAACCATTTGTTGGTATTCTCATAAGGCTGCACACAAGTGCATGAAAGAAGGGTATTTCATAAGGGTGAACTTCTCTTTCAAAGGCCTTTGTAAGTTCCCTATGAATACCTTATGCATGTCAGAATTGGGTAGCTGATACAAGATTTGTGAAAGAAGCGCTTGATAGTGCACTATAAAATTAGTGATTTTTTCATTATCTCCTTGTTTACATCAGACGAGATCTAAAAAGGTCATCTTTGGTCTGATGTTTTCTTGAAATTGTCTAAGGAACTAATTTATAAGTTGGTCAAATAATAAAATGGAATTTTCAGGCAAGGAACAGTACCACTCGAGCATTGTATCCTTGAGAGATCAGGGAAACAATTTGGCCATCAATGCATTGTGATGGAAGAAGTTCGTGCACAGGGCGTTAAAGGTGGACACATGCATCTATGGATCCCCTTTACCACCATACTTTTCAAATTTAGGGATCTCCATTCCTTGGGGGAAGGGATTATTTAAGATTGCAATTGACAATGGACTATGTCGAAAGAAGGGCTAGAAGATAGGTTGGGTAGAGGCTTGGGAAAGACTTACTAACTGGCTTCACATCTTACCCATATTCTAAAGAAGAGTGTTCATAATGGGGTTATTAGAAGATAGAGGGCTAGAGGAACCTCCTCCAAAACCACTGCCAAAGCCACCTCTAGAGCCGCCACTAGTGTGATTCCTGCTAGAACCACTGCCAAATCCACTGCCACCAATAGGGCGTTTGTCAGAACCACCACCATGACCTCCATCAGAGCTGCCTCCACTAGCACCGCCTCTAATACCAAATCCACCACCACTACCAAATCCTCCACCACTCATCCCACCAAAGCCTCCACCACTAAAGGTGACAGGGGGGTGAAGCTAAAGCCTAAGGGGACCCTGTTTACTTTGATAGTTTCAAGTTTTTTGGAGATAGAAGGGATACTAATAGAAGGGACCACATTAGCCATGTAAACGGAAGTGGGAGGCATCGATACTCCTAACTTTCCTTCATGCTCTTTGAAAGTTACTCCTTGTGCAAAGCTAGGATTTCTCGAAGGAACGCATGCTTTGGCGAGACCGAGGAGGCTAGTCAGAAGCTCTATGCCTATTCGATATTTATCCATCATATGTTTTAACTCGCTAACAACCTGAGTGGCTCTAGCCATCTTTGAATTTCTTTCCAAGTGATTTTCTAAATTTCCCAGTCCTCTAGCAAGGGCGGATATATATTCAGTAGGGATCTGAATGGCCTCATGATCATCCACCAATGATGGTGTAGGAGATGCAAGGGGAGTGGGAACATGATCAGTCTCGTCAATGAATCCCATCTCATTCCTCGACAATTGCTCCTATGTGGCCACACTAATGGAAAAATCGGAGAAAAGGTCTATAGATAACCCAATAGAGACCTTCATCCTTTCCATCAGGAGGTGTCGTACACTTCTCCTAATGATATACCTGGAAGTTTTGGACTAGGTTGTGATGCTCATAAACCTTCACAACCCTCAGGAACACAACATGAACATGAAGTACACAGGAGAGGTCTCAATACCAACGGATGAACAGACGTTGATTCACGTCAGGTTCACCAAAAATGTAAGAGAGGGGGACCACCATGTACAAGGCCCTAGGTCACAGAGGGTCAAGATGCAGAAGGCTACCCTAACTTACCTCAGCTAAGTGAGGTGTTAGGATATGAGGATGAGAATGGTGAGGACTATAAAGTCCTGCAACCACTCTACAATCTTGAGATTCTAAATGAGGCTAGGCGAGCTAGTTTTTTAGCCCAACATTATATCTTAGATAGCTCTCTATTTGAGGATGAGAGCATAGTTTCAGGACAATAGCACAGTGCACTGGCATCTCTCAGTTACGCTAGTGTCTGTACTACTAGAGGACTGAAAGGACAATGTAAACTAGTAGAAAATGAGCTAGCGGCCTAGCTAGTGACTTCTAAAAGAGAAAAACAATGCTATGAAATTTGAAAAGTATAGTTGAAGGTGATAAAGAAAATATACCAGAGCTAGGTTGATGAGGATGATTTCGTAGAAGAGTCTATTCGCTAGCTAGCTCCTTGAAAGCATGTACTCCTACATAAAAAAAGAGGAAAATGTTGGGTGGTTGTATAGGGGCCTACCTTAGTTAGGCCCCTGTTTAGGTGTGTCCACCTCCATGGACAACCAAGAAAGCGAGATAAAGAAAACAATATAGTAAAGAGCAAAAAAGCACTACAAAATAGTAAAATGCTAACTCAACCAAGTGATAGAAGGAAGGAAAGGGAAGCTTGCGACCTCCACCAAGAGCACTCAAGGCTACTTAGGGGATAAATTGAGAGTACTCAAGCCTCTGCTACAATGGTGTTTCATTCCCAACTTGCTCTACCAAAGTGATGGAGTGTTACATGTTTGTTGTAATGGACTACAAGAATATTGCTTGAAAGCTTGAGAGTGAGTGCAAGAGTGTGAAGTTGAAGGCTTGAAGTTGTGAAGGATATTGCTTGAATGCTTAGAGGATTGAAATGCTTGTTCAAGGAGTCGATTTGAAGAAGGGATGGAGAAAAACGGTCATATTTGGGTCAGTCTGTCGAAGGGGGCATTACAACTTGACTCCCAATGAGTAGTGTAACACCTCTGCAGGTTCAGTCGTAGGAATCTACCAAGGAAGTAAGCATGTTGCATGGACATCTGTGCACCGTGCGGGCGTCCCTGATAGAAATGCCTCCACTGAAGCTCAAAACAGGCACCAAGTGGGATGCAAGCAGTGGGCTTAGGTGGAATTAAGCCTCTAAACTTGGTTTTCTAAAGTGGAAAAGGGACAAAAGGGGAATTTACACATGGGGTGTAAATTCACTCCTATACAATTTCTAAAATACTATTCCTTTTTGGAAAAAAGTAAATCTATTTGGTGAAAATTTAAAATTTCAATGCAATACTACTAAATTTTTATGAAAAAATAAAAAGCAAGTGTGTGTTTGACCAACCTAAGTACAAGAAAAAAATAATATATTTCTTTGAAACTTTCCATATAAGTAGAGGACACATGCCCGGATGTTCCCAAAAAATTTTGTAATATTTTTGCAAGTAAATAATTAGTTATGAATTTTTTATTAAAACTTTTTAAAAATATTAAAACTTGTTTTTCTGTCCACCATAACTTGATCAAAAATTTATGAAATTCATTTTTTCTTTTTTTTATCCTTTAGTATGGGAAGCATATAATGCATTTCATCTTTTGGATTTAAAAAATGTTAAATCATTTAAACATTATAGATGTTTTTTAATCAACCTATCAATTAAGAATTTAGTCAGAATGCATGTAAAAAATCAATAATAATTATCTATTTAATTCCAAATAAGGCATATATTATGGTGTAGAAGCACGCGTGTGGACAAGCAATCGGCACCAACCATAAAAAAATATCATTGGGTTTGCTTTCAGTTTTGGTTTTTTTTTTGTTTGGTTTCTCTTGCCTGGATCAATGCCTAAACCCCTTAAATTTGATGCTTTGATGAGATATAGAAGAAAATGTTGTCTCATGCATTGGTGAATATGTGTGCAAATATGGAATCATCAATGAAATTGCTCATTGATTTCATCTCCATTTCACTATTTAAGAACAAACTTCTCAATCCAAAATGATTGTCAAATATGAACAAAATAGAATTGTTGGGTAGATTGAAATAAATGTTGTTGTGGTTGTAGCTACCCTAGTGAACGTGTATGCAATAGGGAAGAAAATACGGGAGCCAACATTCACATCGTGAGCCTTGACTTGGATAGATCAAAGTCAAATGTTATTTGGTAGATGTAAAAACAATTTCAACTAAACCCAAAATAGAGTAATCCAATAGATGATTGTGAAGTAATAAAGATCCAACAAGCACTTGGAAGGATGTGCGCCAGGGAATAGAAAAGGATAGGTTCGTGAGGAATGGAAGCAGCAGAATCAATGCAAGAGGTTGATAGAAGGATATGGGAGAAAAGAAAAAGATAACAATTTAGAACCCATGTGTGAGGAGAAAGAAGAGAAGGGTTGCATGGTTGAAGAGGGAATGAATCAACCCATACATTAGAGATTCAATAGGAATGTTAAAAGACAAAAGAGGTAGATTTAAAGAGAAGTTGAAGGGTCTACCCCAGGTTAAGAAAAAGGTACAATTGAATTTGCAACAAAAGTGGTGGCAAGAAGAGAGATAGGTTGTGAAAAAAGAAGAGAGCCTCTCTGGATGAGAAGTGGGGTTGCACTTCAGGATAGAAGGGTCGAGCCATAGCCAATGGCATAAGAGAATGTAAAATTTAAAGTGTATTTTGAACACAATAACTAGGAAGTTGGGTGAGTGAGAAAAGAGGGTTGTGTTTGGAAAATTTAGAAGTTTTGTTGTGCCACATAAAACCAATAAAGTGCAGAGAGATGGTGTTACTTAGAGGAGAATAAATTTTGCAGTTGTATGGTAAAGCAATACGAGTTGTATCATGTCAATCCTATTGTAGAGGGAGGACATAATGTCTTTGAGAAATTCCAGTGAGAGTCCATAAGTGTAATTGTTGTTTGTCATTTTGTAATGAAGAGGAATTAATAAAATTGAGTGTTTTGGTTATTTGTTTGTTGCATTTTTTGTATTGTTTTTGAGGTTGATTGGTAGAGAGGATTGTGAGTGAATTGTTGGTTTGGAAGAGGGGAGTACCCTTTGCATCAATTGGTATTAGAGTAGAGAATCTTGAGCATGGAGAGTATCCACCAAGACCATGGGTGAATATTTTGTGAAGAGTGAAGAAGCCTTGAGAGGGCATTGGTTCCATGGGAATCATGTTGGTTGTCCTCCAATAGAGATGAGGTTGGGTAGAAGGTGTGCAAATCTCTTCCACTAAGAGGAAGTGGATAGAAGAGATCATGAGAGTACATCTTCCAGAATCATGTTGGGTAGAGGATAGTGGTGAGGGTTTGTTGTAGGGACAAACCATGGAGAAGCAAAGAATGTGAGTTGTGGAAGATTGTAGCAGGAAAATATGGGTTGGGTTGTGAGGAGGCCCGTGTGGATACAATTTTGGGAGCAATGTTGGGATGATTTGGAGGATGAATTGTGTGAAGCATTGGAAAAGATGGTTTGTGGAAAAGAGGAAAAGATTGTTGGAAAGAGTGAGAGGAAAATGGTGAAGAGCAGTGAGAAGAAGGTTTTTCTTGAAAGAGGATATCAAGAAGAAGAATAAGGCTAGCAGCTCGAGACAAAAAGAAGATGATGTAGCCCCTACCGATGAAGAAGTTTCATCAATGACATGCCATGAGAAATGCATGACAATAGAAGAAGGAAAGATAGAGGTGAACAATGAAGAGATCGCAACGATAGAAGATGAAGAGATTGAAGTGGAATGGAATGTGAAGCTTGTTGTTGCAGCGAAGGAACAAGAGAAAAATATTGTAGCTAATGATGGTTTGGAAGATATCACAACAAAGGATGATATTACAACCATGGTGAAGGATGAGAGAGTAGAAGTTGTAGTTATTGGAATTGTTGCAGCTGAAGAAGACAAGGTAAATATGTTTGCTTATGAGAATGATATTGTTATGCATTCATTGGATATGTTGAATATTGGTTTTGGAGAAGAATATAGAATGGTGTATACAAGATTGGGTGAAGATGTTGTAGATTCGAATGGGGTATATGCAGATTTTAGTGAGTTTGTGGATGAAAGTTTGAGATTGTATATTGTAGATTTGGGTGAAGGTGTTGTGGATGTTGGTGAGGGATTTTGGTGGAGTAGGTCGAGAAATGGTGGGTTTGAGCCCATGAGGAAGAAGAAGAAGGTAGAGAGAATTTGACAGAGGAGGACAACATATGGTGGATTCAAAGCCATGAGAGGAGCGAAGGGTGATGAGCAGAGCTATGGAAGGAAGGTGACGAGTGTTCCAGAGAGGTGCTGGAAAAAGCAGAAGAAGAAATGACATTGTGATTGTGTGCATATTCAACAAAGGAGTTCATTGTGGGTTACCTCTGACCTGAAAGAGTGATTCTATCACTCAAATCCATCATTGTGAGCCTATGCTCGCAATCTTTTCTTCCTGGCATGTCTGGTGCAGAAGCATGTGGGAGGACAAGCAATTTCCACCAACCAAAAAAATATCGTTGGGTTTGCCTTCAGTTTTGGTTTTGTTTTTGTTTGGTTTCTCTTGCCTAGATCAATGCCTAAACCCCTTAAATTTGATGCTTTAATGAGATATAGAAGAAAATTTTGTCTCATACATTGGTGGACATGTGTACAAATGTGGAATCATTGATGAAACTACCTATTGATTTCATCTCCATTTCACTATTTAAGAACAAACTTCTCAATCTATAATTATTGTCAGATATGAACAAAATAGAATTGTTTGACAGATTGAAAGAAATGTTGTTGTGGTTGTAGCTACCCTAGTCAATGTGTATGCAATAGGGAAGCAAAGACGGGAGCCAACATTCACATTGTGAGGGTTGACTTGGATAGATCAAAGTCAAATGTTATTTGGCAGATGTAAAAATAATTTCAACTAAACCCAAAATAGAGTGGTAATCCAACAGATGATTGTGAAGTAATGAAGATCCAACAAGCACTTGGAAGGATGAGCACCAGGGAATAGAGAAGGATAGGTTCAAGAGGAATAGAAGTGGTAGAATCAATGCCAGAGGCTGATGGAAGGATATGGGATAAAAGCAAAAGACAACAATTTAGAACCCATGTGTGAGGAAGAGAAAGAGAAGGGTTGCGTGGTTGAAGAGGGAATGAATCAAACCATACATCAGAGATTCAATATGAATGTTACAAGAAAAAAGAGGTTGATTTAAAGAGAAGCTGAAGGGTCTACCCGGGGTTAAGAAAAAGGTAATTGAATTTGCAAAAAAAGTGGTGGAAAGAAGAGAGATAGGTTGCAATTTAAGAGTGTACGAGTTGTGAAAAAAGAAGAGATCCTACGTGGATGAGAAGTGGGGCTATGCTTCAGGATAGAGGGGTTGAGCCACAGCCAGTAGCATAAGAGAATGAAAAAGTTAAAGTGTATGTTGAACATAGTAACCAGGCAGTCAGGTGAGTGAGAAAAGAGGATTGTGTTTGGAAAATTCAGAAGTTTTGTTGCACCACATAAAACCAATGAAGTTCAGAGAGATGGCATTCCTTAGAGGAGAATAAAGTTTGCAGCTATATGGTAAAGCAATACGAGTTGTAGCATGTCAATCCTATTGCAGAGGGAGGACATAATGTCTTTGAGAAAGTCCAGTGAGAGTCCATAAGCATAATTGTTGTTTGTCATTTTGTAATGAAGAGGAATTAATAAAATTAAGTGTTTTGGTTATTTGTTTGTTGCAATTTTGTATTGTTTTGAGGTTGATTGGTAGAGAGGATTGTGAGTGAATTGTTGGTTTTCAAGAGGGGAGTACCCTCTGCATCATCTTATATTGGCAAATAGTTGACAATTTTCTCAATAAACCCTTTTTGTTTCATCAATTTTGGATAAAAACAAAGTCATCAACCACTTTTGTGTTATATCACCACTTTTTGGACCCCCATGATCTTGCACTCACCCAAGACTCCTATAATTCAAGTGAGAGAAAAATCATGTTTCTGTGCTAATTGCATTGAGAACAATGCAAATACTCTACAATGTGAGAATATTAGAGATGGGTATGTTTCACAATGGCAAATAAAACAATTAGTGGTAGTGCTTCCTTTTGAAGATAATGACATTGTAGATGTTTATGATCCTCTATATTCATCTGATTACAAATGTGTATCAGATTTAGTTGTTATAGGTAAATTTTAAATTTTTATATTGAATTTTATCTTATAATTGATTTATATTCTACCTAAGTTGAGCATGGTTTACTACATGGTGTGTACAGGAGATATTTTTGTTGTTATTATAGATCCTAACAATACAAAAGGTGTAGATTACTATCTACTAAGATGTATGCAACCAAAACACAAATTGTCACAATCAATGATAGATGGTGATGGAAAAAAGTATCCTACTAGATCAGTGGTTGTTGAAGGTGCATACTATCAACAAAAAAAGATAGATACAAATGGTATTATATTTATTGATTATATGTCAAGTCAAAAGATTCTACATTATAGTCACTTAGTTATAACAAGAAGAATAAATCTTGAAACTTCACCAAAAAGAGGATGTACCAAACAAAGCTAGAGGTTTCCTATTGAAGATCATGAAAATATTTTAGAGATAATAAAAGATAGAGAGGATCCAGATTATATGTACCAAGAACATTAAGCTATTTTTGTACATATATATTTTCTATGACAATATATGCATGTAACATTTGGACCTAAATTTGAAAATATTTTTATTTTATGTTGAATTCAAATAATTTCATTCAATGTGGTGATCTAAATTTGGATTTTTTTTGGATTAGATGGATATTTTCAGCCTTTTTCAAATTTAGATAGGTTGATATTTCATATTCTGATGTATATAATTAGATAGATATTGAATGAATTTACTGCCCATGAAGCTTTATTTTGGTGATCTTATTTTCCTATAAAGATTTCTTAAGGTGTATCTTGTTCCCTTGTAGTAATTTTGTTTAATGAAGAAGGCATGTTTAAATTATTTCATCAAATATTATTAGATCTAACAAAATTTGTAAGTTTTAATTTTATTGGAAGTAAGTTTGTTTAACACTAGTTAAACTAGGTACAATGGTAGTAGATTTGTTTAATGAAGAATTCATGAAATTTAATTAGATCCCACCAAATTTGGAATCAATTGAAGAAATAAATCTCTAAAATTTGGGAGTGAAATTATATCTTTCTTTTTACATCTCAAGCCTATGTTATTAGTAAATACAATTCATCCCAATAGTTTCTCACCTCTATAAAATCACACTACGGATAATAATATAGTCCCATGTAGTTTAGATCTTTTTCCAAAATCCATCACATGCTCCACAATATATGTTAACACATATTTTTTATTCTAATTATCATTTATATGAATAATAGAATCTTCATCATTACAAATAACAAATGAATAAAAAGATAAAAAAAAATCACAATTTATATATTTTTGTCTTAGCTTGGATAGATTCAAATATGATTGTTATTTTTTTCTTAATCATCCAATTAGACCTCATCAATTAATTGTAGGGCATGTTTTATTTTCCTACATTTTGGTGGACCCCTAATTTAAAACCTATCCTAGTTCTTGACTCTAGGATTTCATATTCTATATTTTTTAATTTCAATATATATTTTTTTGTTCAATTTGCCTCTTTTTTAGATTTTAAATTTAATTTATTTTCATTATCTTAACTGTTCATTTGGTCAATATTTCATACTACTATTTCTGTGTTGAAGAACCTACAAAGGTTTCATCTTCCCATTAAGCATAGCCCAAGACTTAATCCTTCTCTGGTCATGGATTGCGCCAAGGTTCACATAATTAAAAATCTAAATTTGTATACATGACAAGTTTATTAATATAAAAACCTTAACATAGATTAGAGTTATGTGACCTTATTTTTGCTAATAAAAATTAAACCCAGAAAGGCTCATATGCCAATTGGATTCTCATAGTCTAGGTTAGAGATGGCTAGATCGGGCTTATGGGATTTTCAGACAAGATAGAGGAGGCAAAACAGTTGGCTCTCTGCCGCCAAAGAACTTTCCCATTCAGAGCAATTAAATATGAAATGATGGATTTTTCAGCTGGGCTAGCTTGGCCAGATTGGCACAAAAGGGTGACAAGGGTGAGGTACATCCTTATTTTGGAATGCACACTCAACGAACTAAGTGACAATAGGTAGAGTACTCGGCCATAGATATTCTTGGGAACACCCATAGGAGATGGTACTGAAACTTGTGTGAAAATCAAATTCTAATTGAAGGGAATCAATTGCTATCAGTCGAGAGGACGTAGGAGTTTAATGCAGTCAATCGAGCATTAATGGATGATGATGGTTGGATTTCTATTTATCCGAAGTCAAGTATGGCAAGCAGTGTTAAAACATGGACACGCCAATTAAGCTGAAGAGCTCCAAGAAGGAAGTTGCCTTCTTAGGCTATATCTCAGATCATCATTTGAAGAACATTTGTCTCAATAAGGACATTATCTGCTTGGAAGTAGTAAGGATGGTGTTGGGGAGGAGCTATTGCTTTTCACACAACAAAACCAGGGAAAAATTAGATATTTTGTCTTGTTTTCTCGCCTCCCTCTTGGATTTGAACTTGTCAAAGGAATGATGCTTGCTACTTCTTCATTCGGTGTTTAAAGCATCCATTTTGGTTGATGATATTGACACAATGGCGGTGTCCCTCCTAGGAATTGGGATTCCTTGGCCAGATGATGTCATCTGAATGTTTTAGTAGGAGGTGGAGGTCGACTGGCACCCCTTTATCCTTGACTTAAGTTCCAATGGGTTGCAACAGCATAGGCACTGGGCAACTTTGGGCTCCAACTTCCTCTACCATAGGCTGGGTCTAGATGAGGTGGTGGGGATACAATGGTGCCACGAATTTGTAGGGCTCGTGGGAACAAGCAGCTTTTATGAGGAAAATGACTAAGGTTTGGGTGTGGAATGTATTTTTTGTTAGGTGTGGATGGTACAATGTTAATACTATGTAATTCCAACCCTAGACTGGGGACCATATATTTTGGATGTTTCGTTGGTTTAAGGCTAAGATCTGCCTCTGGCTCTTTGCTCTACCATCTTGGGGAGTTGAATCGATGTAATTTTTTGACAATATTAATATAATGCATGTAGCTTTGGTTGTGTATTACATATCAAAAAAAAAAAAAAACTCATAAAAGATTAAAAACTAAATCATTCTAACTATCAACATCGAATGAGAGTCTCTTAATTCTAGACATAAATAAAATCACTTGAAGATGAAGATTAGTAAGTTGATCTTTCTTAGATTCCACCATATATGTATATGTATTTTTATAAACTTTGTAAATGAGCTCCAGACATTGCTAAATGTGCACTTTTATAAACTCAAGTTATGAAAGCAATCTAAGTCCATGGTGAATATATGAAAATTTAAATTTGAAAACATAAATCCTAAAAAATATGAGACATCCTAGTTCATTGAGTCAAATAAATGGCCTAGTTCCTTGGGATATCTTCTAGGAAGAATCAAAATAATAAAAAAAATCATCCCTTAATAAACTCATTTAGAAGCTATATTTGAATTATTTAAGTTTACCAATAAGAAATAGTGAATAAATATTATTTCAAATATTAGGGTGATGGAAAGTGACATTTTGAACTACTAAATTTTATAAAAATTGGTCATTAGGATGGTCATACCCTCTTCTAAATATCCAAATTGAGTATAGATGCAAAAGATGTTAGCAAAAGTTTGGATAGTATATATATATATATATATATATATATATATATGTATGTATGTATGTATGTATGTATGTATGTATATATATATGTATGTATATGTATATGTATATGTATATGTATATGTATATATGTATATATAGTTATCCATTGTATTTTCTTATAAAATTATAAGGCCTTTTAATAAAACATGTGTTGACTTTATCCTATTTTGAAATCAATGCATTCCATGAACCCAAATTTCTTTGAAGCATTTTTGTGAATAGTTTACTTGCCTTTTTATGCTTCTACTTTCTATGTAACTTTATATGTAAATTTATCCATTATGCTTTGGTGGATTCACATACCATATTCCAAATCAACTTAGATTTTGGAGCAAAAATTCCATATTCAATCTTACATGCAATCTAAAAAGTTGAACTTGAGAATTTTGAGCTTGCATATTGATTAAACAAAGACCAAGCCAAATTTCACAAAACAAAAAATAAAGTTGAAACCATGTAACAAATTATCCATACCCACTCATGAAAACAACCATTGTAAGGCCCTGATTATTCAACCTAACATTCTCAACTACCTTATTGGACAAAAAATCATTAAATTAACTCAATTTTTTACAGATTTAAAGTGAGCAAGAATATTAAAGTTTCTTGACTCAAAACCCTAATTAGCTTCAAGAATTTTTATACTAGTGTATCAAAAAATGAGACCAAAAATGTTATATTTTAATTACTTGTCATGCAATATAAAATATATTTTATGATATGATGAATATTTATCCTAAAATATAATTTTAGCTAAATTTATTTTAAAAATACATGACAAGTTTATTAGTATCAAAACCTTAACATAGATTAGAGTTATGTGACCTTAAATTTATCTAACATGCAAGTACTCTTAAATTTAGATATATAATTTACAATTCATTATAATTAAAGAGATCATTAAAGAAATCATATTCAAACCATAATGCAAAATGTATTTTATTTGAAACCATAATGTAAAATGTATATAATGTAAAACATAATAAGAACCATAATGTGAAACCATAATGTAAAATGTATATAATGTGAAGATCGTGACAAGAACCATAATGTGACAAACCAAAATATAAAATGTATAACTCATGTGAGTACATGTAAAACAAGTCAAAGAGAAGGATGTCTAATATGACTATGGATAGATCTCTCTCTTGATCCCTATTTGGATCCATGTCCTAATCTCTCTCCCAATCCCTGTCTTGATCTGCCTCTCTACACAAGAAAGTACATAATTTAATTTAATGTATATTTAAAGTTATCTTAAATTTTTGTACTTTCAACATATCTAAATGTATCAAGTAACTTAAATATTATAAATGTTCCTCAAATGTACCATGCAGAGGATCGTGCACATGCTCCAAATCTCCAAATCATGACAAATCCTCATACTACTAGAAATTTTCAAATACAAGATTTCAATGAAGAGTGAGAACTACTTTAAAATCAATTTTATTTAATATACATTTGAATTTTTAGAATGCAAAATATATAAATTATTAAAGTACCTATGTTGCATCCTAGAGCACTCTACCAATCCCACTAATGTCATAAGAATGTATGGTCACGTTGGGGACACTTGTACATGGTAAAGGACCAATGTCAAAGAGAAGTGTGATGTATGTTCCATGAACATCAGGTACAATACAACCTCAACCTGATCTGGAACATGTTGTGCGAGGGTTGTAGGATGGTCTGGAATATGTTGGTACTCCTTTGTATAGTCTTGTGAAGCTGCATCACCCTGATCTGGATGTCTACCATAATGTCATCTAATATGAGCTAGTACAACATCTAAAGGAATCCCATGCTCCTCACTAATAAAGTGGTATGTTGATTGTAAATCAGTGATGGAATCTATACACACATTATGCATAGTGGTTTCACTCACCTATGCCACATCTGACAGTGATGGTAGCTTTGCATGAATGTATGGATCATAACTGGTGGATGTAGCCTAAGTGGGAGGAAGGCTAATCCGTGGAGATAATAAGTATCTTCCAACATAATCAGATGACCCCTGATCATCCTGAGTAGCAATCATGGAAATACTATCAAAAATGTTGGATCTAGTAGGGGCTATTGCTACACCTCCTGATGCTGTTAGTTCCAAACATTTTGGAAGAACCAAAAGGTTTGGAACAATTAATTCCCTCTTGTTGATAGGCAATGGAAAATATACATGTCTATATTGAGGTTTGTTAGAAAACCTCCCTTTTCCCTATCCAACATGCACAGGAATAGATGTGTAACCCACATCTAACTGTAAATAGAACTTGACATATAATTGTTTGCAAAAATAAAGTGGCAACTTGTCATTATGAGGCCATCTATGATTGGCTATCAACCATTTAGGATATATAAATGGAGCAACAAGCTCATCTGTACACCTAGGAATAGTATATCCTCTAATTTTATCTCATCCCATATAATGAGGGAACATGGTATGCACATTATCTAGTGAAATTTTCCTAGAAATATGAAATATGCCCCTTAGTTTTTTCCTGAATTTTTTACAACAAATCTAACACAATCACCAATTATTAGTGTTAGCTCCAAAAGATAATCAGCTTGAAAGTAACCTTCACCAAGATCCTGTGAAAGACAAGGTGATAGCATATGTTGATGAGATCATTAGCAATAAACTAAATTGAATTACAAAGCTAGAAATGAAATTGCAGGTATTGATTGAACCATGAAAAATTATGCACTACCACTTATTTAGTGGGGGGAAGTTATTACAATGAAAGAGAAAATCATCTACTAATAGCAAGCATCCACTTACTTAGTGGGTGAAATGAGAATATACAATTAAATATAAAGGGGTTGATCCAGTACTACAAAAACTAGAAATTATAATGAGTTTATTACAATGATTTTCAATAGAAATTTTCTCCAAACTTCTACAATGATTATACTATATCTTTGTTTAGAAATGTAAATTGAAAGACCAAGGAAATATAGCATGAAATTAAAAAATCAAGGTTTGATATGCAAGACCAGCAAACTGAATATCCAAACCAACAAGTAAAAATACTACCAAAACACTCAAAACTCCTACCACACTTCACTAAATCAAATGAAACTAAAAACACATCATTCCCAATGCTAGGTGACTAAGAAACAACCAATAACCAGATGTAAATATCTCCAAAATGTCCCAACACAAATTCCAAGGCATCAAGGGCTAGGTTCAACCTAGGAAGGAGGTTGACCTTGTCTCTAAATTCAATCTCTCAATGATAAAATCTGCAAATTTGCACAAAGTGGCCCCTAGGACATAGGAACATTAGAAGCAAATACCCATAATTATATTAAATGCACACAATGACTTATGAATGAATTTCAATTTCAACAATACAAAACCAGCAAACACACAAATTGTAAATATCACCAAAATTTCCAACAATGACGCTCAATTTGCTTGTCTGAGTGAGAAGCAACCACAATTCCAACTAGGTGTTATCTTTCAAACACAAAATTGGATTCTTGTTGGGAGGTATGCATTCCTCGAAGCCACAAGCCTAAAATCATTTCGTCAATAATTAAATATGTTAAGCAATGGATGATCAAATGTTGGAGCAAGGGCTCTCTTAAATAGAGTTTCGAGCTGAGTTTTCAAATTCCAACTTTCCCTCCAAAAAGGGATGCCCAATCTCACCTTTGAAATATTTTAATTTTAAAATCATCTTCTCCCTTCTCATTTTGGCATCCAAAGCCTCAAGGGAAATAATAAACTTTTGAAATATTAAAATAACACCTAAATGAAGCATCCACCCTTGAGAGCCATATTAAAACAACATTAAGTCATCAATTACTAGGCCAAGAGGCCAAAAATGAAATATAACATTAATAACTTATTTCTCCAAAATTGCACCTCATAAACCAAATAAAAAAATGCTCAACTGCCCTGCCTGAAGTGGAAAGCTAATTGCACTGCTGCCAACTGGAACACTACTAAAAATAGAACTTACTAAAAATAGTAAATTCTAAAAATTTGTCTAATTCATTTGCATGTGATATCATTGTGAATCTCTTTGAAAACCTAGAAAGAATTTGCAAACCAAATTCCAAAACTCCATATGCAAACTCTTGAAATATGCCAAAAACCTCCAAACAACTGAAAACCCTAATTTACCTTGACGAGCCTACAGGCCTCTGGAATAGGATGACAAGCCACACTAATACATTTGACTGCAAAATATGACGAAACTGTCCGACAAAATATGTAAAATTCGATGTTTGTCGGGTGCTTGTAAAATTTGATGTGTAATTTCCAATTTTTTTGAAAGTTTATCCCCGACGTTCGTCGAAATTTCGACGAACTTGGAGTTCGTCGAAATGTCGGCTATTATTTTCGTCGAATTTTTGACAAACATGAAAAATTAAAAAAAATCAAATTGTGGCCAACATAAAGAAAAGTAAGTTCGCCTGATTTATTGCGACTTTTTGCTCTACTTGAGACAGTTTGTGGAGAACTAAGGACGATTTTCTTGGGAAAAATCAGAAAAGATTCAAGAAGATATCACCAGGTTGAGGGTAGTCATTGTCTTTTTGCAGAATTCAGTTGTGAAGTCAGATTTGTAGTTCCAGG
This sequence comes from Sequoia sempervirens, assembly GCA_007258455.2. Classification (NCBI taxonomy): domain Eukaryota; kingdom Viridiplantae; phylum Streptophyta; class Pinopsida; order Cupressales; family Cupressaceae; genus Sequoia; species Sequoia sempervirens. The sequence continues at coordinate 17,292,795 of VDFB02353493.1, read as the reverse complement.
TTTGAAAATCATATTTTAAAGCAACATCTCATCAGATTTCATTTTTAGAGGTTAAGGGTTTTGAGAATTTCATGTCCAAATTTTGTTGTGTGGAATCACCATAAGATCACAACGGAGGAACAGATTCTTGTGACTGTAATTATGTGATCCATAACTCTATTGGTCATGTGGCACAGTTATGCTATAACAAATACAGGATGCATTCATGTGTGACCCAAGTTTAATGTGGCTATGTTGTGATAGAAATGGAGGCACTCATATAATGTAGTTAATTCAGGTTGTATAATGTAGGTGTCAATCATCATTGGGTGCATTCAGGTTGTCTCAAGTTTAACAGGATAGATGTAATTATAGCATGATCGAAGAGTGATTACCTCTTGCTGCAATAAAGAGCCTATAACTCTGGTTGATATGCAGAGTGGTTGTGTTATATCAATTATGTAGTGCATTCAAGCACAACCCATGTTTAATGGGCTATTCTAGAGAGTGATCAAGATTTTCTAAACCTTATGAATGTTACTTGACATATATTTGCATAATCTGAAATTCCTTGAGGCTTTTGAAGTATCAATGTATCCTATATAGGGTTTAGAATGATTTCTTTTAATTAAAAAAATAAATAAATGATGTATTTCCTGTAATTAGATAATGTGGAGATCTCCTAAATCTGTCCCAACACACTATCCTCTTTGGCACTGTATTCATTACTCCAGCTACTAGGTTTTGCATGTGACATCTTTAATATCTTCATGACCGTGGCTTTTAAATAGATCTTAGTCTTTGCTTTAATCCTTTTCATGGTAACCCTTGAGTTCCATAATCCACCTTCAATCTCTTCTAAGAGCGTTGTCTTAAGCTAGACTGCATTGTATGCATATAAAGCAAGTCCTTCATACCTGCCATTGTTCCAAACCACCACTCACTACCTTGCTGAAAATGTTGCCTCCATAAGCACAATAGCATGTTTTAAAATCATGGTTGCCAGTGATTGACCATTAAGCTCACCACTTTCATCATGAAGATACAAGAAAATTTTTGTCTTCAAACTCAAGGCATTATGGAAGATAACATTGTGAATTGTTTGTTGTGTACGATTCAATTTTCTTGCACATTTACTGCTTTGCTAACTTCCTCTAAGACTGGGTATTGCACCCTCAGCTGCAATCTCAAACAGCTCACTCACTATCACTTCAAGATTTTCCTTTCATGAGCATCCTTCTATAAAATCAAACTATGCCCTATAGACTGCCTACTTACTACAGGGGACTCATTGTTTCATGGTATTGTAGCTCTTAAGATCCTTCAACCTTATTGACACTACTTCACAGTCCACAAGGTATTATTCACTATTTCCCATCTTTGGTGAGTCTCAAAACATTGCTCAAACATGCAATCCACTACCTCCATTATACAATATTAATGGCTAAGAAGAAACATTGAACCTATGATTACCACTGTTACTTCATTTGGACAGTCATTCCCTGATTGCATTTGCCTTGTCTAACACTACCAAAAGCATTTGAAAAACCCTTAAGGTCAGCAAGGGGGTAAGGAAACTCACTGTTAAAATCTCCACTTTACTATGCAAGGTTTGAGCTTTATTATCTTGTCACTGCTTAGCTTGTTTTTGACTATCACATCTCAAGTGACTGTCATTCTTCTTAAGTAGATTGCATTTACAAATGTCAATAAGCTACATAGTGTGCTTGTTATTGGCTACAATCTTTAGATTGCAAGATTTTGTTATTACGCATTGTCTCAATCTTTCTAGTATTGCAACCTCACTAATCCGCTATAGTTATTGTTTTATGTTTCTACGGAGGCCTAGGGTTTGTACCCTAATCATGCTCTTACCAATGCTTATTTGTTTTTTATTAGGGCTCTCTCAATGTTGAGGGCCCTAGGGATAAGCTCGTCATAAGAAGTGACACATTGCATCTTTAACTAAAAGGATAAATCTATATTGACATTAGCAATGATGATTCCAACTCATTGCTCCTTAGGAATGGGTCACTTGCTCTTACTAGCTCGCTACCTCCATTGTTGTAGGAATTTTGTGATCAAGTTCAATATTCTGATTTTAGGAGTCTTAACAGTTGGAAATCATAGTAAAATCAGAATTTAATAAGTTTTGGAATTAGCATTGTAAAGTGTTTTTTGGGGTCATTAACTTCAGACTATCTTCTCTTTTGCAGGGGTGGTTGCATGCCAAATTTTTTTGGTGTAAAATATCGAAATGATTAGACTATGTTTCCTATCTATGAATAAAAATTATTGGAGTGTGAGTTTGATATTTTTTGAAGATCGAAATAGTCAAGCTTGGCAAAGAAAAATCATGTCAAATACTATTAGTCCAGAACAAAATGAAGAGACACTTGATAGATTGTGGGCTAGATTGAAAAGAAAGGGTGATGGGAAATGTTATTGTCCTTGCAATAATTGCAAGGGCTTAAAGACGAGATGACTTTTAATCCTGTTGAGAAACATTGTAAGCAGCATGGTCGTTGAAGGGGCATGATTATAATCCATTGGTAAGTTGTTCATTATATGTGTTTATATTGATTGAATTTGTAAATGTTTATATTGTTTTAACATTTTATATATATATATAATCACTTGATCATGATCATGGTTTATTTGTGTCTATCATTATTATAAAGGTAGAGCCTAGGGCAGATGATATGGATTATCAAGCCCGGAGAATGTCAGTTTTGCAAAGCGGATGAATATGGAGTACATGAATGCTCGAAGATGAAGTTAATGATCCTATGGAAGAAGATGATCATCCGCTTGAAAATACAGGTTAGAAGATGATGAGTATGAATACATTGATCCATGACACATTTAGTGGTAGAGATGATCATGATGGTCAAGATGACTTTGATGATGTTCATGCTTTACCTGTACTTGAGAAGGCATACGAGCCCCTTTATGAAGGCTTTGAAACAACTCTTCTCTTTGTTGTATTGTTGATATTGAATTTGAAGGTTATGAATGGTTTATCAAACAAGCAATCTCACAGATGTTAAGGTATGTCATATATGTCATCTTTTTTCATCTATTTTAATTGTTGTTAGTTCATCACTAGTAAATAAAGGATGAAATATGTACCATTAATATTCTTTATATTAACAAATTATTTTTTGTTGTAGATTGATTGGTGAATTTTGTTACCACCATCAAATATTTTACCTCGCTCATACTGAGATTTATCTGGCATTATGAAAGATATAGGAATGGAGTATCAAGCAATAGATGCATGTTCTAATGATCATATTATATATCATAAGAAAAAATGAATTTACAACAGAATGCCCAAAATGTCATATTAGTAGATATCGAGCCAGGATCAACTAACAAAAAAGGTGCATCGCAAAGTTCTTCATTATATTCCCATTATTCTATGTATGCAATGATTATTTAGGTGTGAAAGCTTAGCGCAATTTATGGATTACCATGCACATAATAGAAGTGGAGATGACATTCTTTAAATGTTTGTGGATGGTTTTGCATTTAGGGACATGGAAGAAAAATGGCCACACTTTAAAGAAGAACCTCGTAATCGAGGCTTTCATTGGGGGCCGGACGATTGTCAATCCATTTGGAGAGTTGAGATCTATTTACTTTCGGTGTGAATTTGTTTTTGTTATCAACAATAACATTCCTCCATGGATGTCAATAAAGAGAGGAGCACATAATGTTGTCAATGATTGTTCGGTGTTGTTTACATCAATTTTCTTTTAACATAGTAGCATCTCATTTGTCTTATTTGTTGTATAATGACTTATATTTTTTCATTCAATAGTCATGTACATTAATTTATATATATTACATTAAAATGGTTATAATAATTATGTAATGTTTATGTTCATTCAACTAGGTAAGTACCAAGTTAAAGATATGAATGTATATATCGAGCCTCTTATTGACAAGTTACTAAAGTTATGGAATGACGTCACTATGTATGATGTCTCTAGACCAATAGGACAAAGACAATTTCAATTCTATGCAATGCTTGTATGGACAATTCATGACGCCCCAGGGCTAACACATTTTGTGGTATGTTATAATGTTCAACTGCACTTTAACAAAATTTAATTTTATGAAGTAGATATCATGAATATTTTTAAAATAATCTATTCATTATATATAATTATAAAAGTGAAGCTATTTAATCCAATTATATATCATCTTGCGAGGTCTTCCAAACAAAGGAAAATTTGCATGTCAATTTGTGGTAAAAGATGAAATCTCATTCGTTCAACAAGTTTAGGAAAGTAGGTGTTTTGATGAGTATAGGCACTTCCTCCATAGAAATCATAAGTATCGAACTCTTGAAAACATCTTTCCAATGGAAGGAGACTACATCAAAACCACGAAGAATGTCACCTCACCTATGGAAGTTGGAATATAATAGAATCAATCGTCAAGGTTATACATCGGATCAAATTGTTTTATCTATCATATATGATATGTTTTGAATTTATATTTTTATATTGTGTTGTGTTTACTCGCTATTTGTAATTATTAATTGTCGTTATTAATTTTTTAACTTATATGCTTCATGAAGGTCGTCAAGGCATTAATGACCGGCTTCCACAGGGACTGAAAAGTTACCCCAGACAATTTAGTAGGTTGCCCTACTATGAGCAGCTACAAATTGTGCATTTGTTTGATACAATGCATATCGAAAGAATATAAACATTATAAAATATTGGATGGAGGCATGTGAAAAAATTGTAAGATTGTAGTGACATTGAGAGCCAATCATGCAATGAAAAATGTCATTGAATTGAATAGTGATGGAGACCAAATTAATATAAGTGCCCTTCCTTGGTTATTAAGGCGACAAAGCAATGCTATAAAAGAAGTCATACAAAAATTTGATTTCCCACAGGAGTTTACTCTGAACATGACAATATAATAACAAAGAAAGGAGAATTTGGGTTAGGGATGAAAATGCATGATTGGCATACCTTCATTAAGGTAATTATTCTGGTATATTATATACACTTGTATAATGCATGTACTTTTCAGTGTATTGTGTTTACTACTTTTGAAAAAATAATTAAAAGATCATTTTATAATTGTTGCAGTACGTTCTACCTCTATCTCTCCCAGACAACTTCGACAACAATGTGAGGCAAGTTATATATGATCTTGGAAAATACATGAGGTAAGTAACAAGATTTGTTCAATTCATTGTATACATCTTATAATTGTCATTTGTTTTACTTGTTATGTAATATATTGTATATTTTTGTTAAATATCGTTAATATATTTGCGCCTTGAATCACTTATAGATGGCTATCATCTAAAGAAATCCATAAAGAAGATATAAATTATTGGAAGAGAAAAATTCCTCGTCTAATGTGTGAAATGCAAAAGTGTCTACCTTCAACATTTTTCAATGCACAAGAACACTACCTCATACACCAAAGTTGAGGAAGTTAGTTAATGTGGACCTATACACACAAAGGTCAATGGATGGTTGAAGGCATTTGAATTTTTGAGGCTTTAGTTGAACAAAGAGCACATCCACGAGGTTCTATGGTGGAGGATATATGGTATACTAGACCATGGTGTACATTAGTGAATATCTTCCTAAGTTTGCAACAAAGATCCATTTAGATCGCATTTGGGATCCCAACTCCATTAACAAATTCGAAGGGGAGTACTTGTTGGGGAAAGGTAGATTGAGGAAAGTGAGAGGTAATTATAAGATGGTCATGGAGATTAATTGGAATACATTTTACATATGGTTTTATGTATATTGTACTTATTTAATTTTTAATCTTCAATATACATTGAAATTATAAATTAAGGTTGTATACTGTGGTATTTAACTAATTATACGTCATTTGTGAATTTTAATTTATTTTGGTAAAGTTGGTCGAGAGTGGGATGCACTACATTTGTATGTCACCAACAATCTTGATTGGATGACGGTATGGATTGAACGATGTCAACAATCTGGTCGCACATTAGCATGGGAAGGTGTGGCTTCATTGGTTAAAGAAGCTCTTCGTAATGGAGATTCCAATGTTACACAAAGGGAAATTGATTTAGCATATGGTTTAAGAGATAAACAGGTACATATAAATATATTAATCACCCATATTATTTAATTATTTTCAAGTATATTGATGTATATATATCTTGAGATTGTTTTCTTTGCATACATTCGGCCAAAAATAAATATGTTTATCAACTGACGATATTGCAATAATTTTTACATGCTTGACATATTGCAGGTGAAACACCACAAGGCTATGTGGTGCAATGGTTGTAAATTTTGAATCAAAATGTTGGATGACATGAAGAAAACTTGTGATTCTGGTATAACTGCAGTCTTTCAGGTGACTAATGTTTCATCTAGAAGCGACATACATCCAGAAGTCTCAGAAAATTGATACTATAGGATTTTGGATGATATACTTGAGTGTGACTTTAAGTCCTTCAGATTAATTTTGTTCGTCGTCCTATGGCATAGGCTACGATTGAATGAAAATGATCCTGAGAGAACTGTTATTGAACATGATAATAGATTTACCA